>JAUKPT010000407.1:0-20467 GCA_032273505.1 Nanomia bijuga
TTATAGCTGCCTCTTCCTGGTGGTATTTTTTCATTAACTTTTGCACCAATAGATGAGAAATGGTTGTTAAAAATATTAGATATTTTTTTTGTATCACTTACAATGTCATTATTGTTGTCAGATAGTTTAATGTTAGATGATTTCGAAGCCTTGGCATTGATTAGCAAATTGATACCTTTCCAAATCTTTGATGATCTGTTCTTATTCCTTTCGAAGTATGTGTTAAAATAATTATTCTTACTAGTGCGCTTGTTTTGTGTTATTTCATTTCTTAATCTTCTATACTGTGAATACAATAATTCCAATTGCTCGTCGTCACTCTCATTGGATATCAATTTTAGAATTGACTCACGCCTGTTGCATTTTACCAAGATATCTTTTGTTATCCATGGTTTCTGTAATAGTTCACACTCTTTTTTCGTTAATTTTCTGAAGGGGGCAAATTCATCAAGATGGTAAGAAATAGTGTCGTAAAATCTTTTACAAGAAAGATTAGGGTCCTTATCATCAAGCCTGCATACAAGATCCCAATCTGTTTTGACAATTACTTCTTCGTAAAACTCATTTTTGTTAAATTTTTTGAAATCTCGTTTGTAATAGGAGGGGATAATATAGACCTTTGCAATATTCTAGAATCTGTATGAAGCGCAATATATAGCTGTTACACATAAAATTGATCCAGCAACAAAACAAGCTAGCTAATTCAAAACAGAGCTCAATTTATCTTATCAAAAACATCTTAGACCCAGCAGTCATAAATATTTTTTCTTATCCATTTTGCAAGGTTCGAAAGAGTGTATAAGAAATATTTTAAAAACACAACTAACATTTTCTTGATACACCAACCCATTTGATGGAATATACCTTTCTTATTTCTTTTACACTAGTATAATCAATAGAACCAAAAAAGTCAAATAATCTAGAGATCATTGTCTTTTATGATACTGGTCGGTACAAGGAAGGCAAAATATTTATGCTCGATAAGCAATCATAAAAAGAAGGTATAAGAGCAGAACAACTGCTCTGTAAAATTAAGTTGAAAACACAGAATAGGAATAAAAAGTTTGGAATCTAGCAGAACTTAGTACAATAATTTTTTTTTGAATGGCTACCACTTAAATAGAATTATTGATATAAATATAATAGATGATAGACATACCTGTTTCATCATCTAGGAAGTGAGCTTCGAACTCTTCTTTATCTTTCACCTTCTCGATGGCATCATTTTTGATTGTAATAGAACAATTATTCCACTATTTTTGGAAGCCATAATTAAACATAAAAGTTTATACATGTAAAATTAGATTGACGCAATCGCATGGCATATGAACATGTCAGTGTCCGCTGTTCCTCCATTCATCCATACCTACCGAAGGTCCACTAAAACCACACTTCATACAAATATATATTTGTAGTATATAGCGGACCAGAATAGTGCAAATAAACTACAGAACAATGTTTTCCGAAAAGGGCAGAATGCAGAACTATTTTATCCATGTGCGTTAAAGAAGTCTCAAAGGAAAATTTATACATAAAAAAAATGCTTTGAAAAAAACATTTTTAGTTTATAAGATAATTAATTAAAAATACTAAAAATAAATTGTACCAAAACATCAACATAAAGAGTCATCTTAATATGACGTTAAAAAACATTAAATATCGATACAGTAAATATATATTATTGACGAAAATAAAAAGTCCACTTAAACACTGCTTTTTTGTATTGGACCATTTTCAGATTTTATACATGAAAAAATATTTTTTTTCAGAATCATCCTAAATATTGTTTTTAATGCATTTAAAACCATTTAAAAGTAACTTTTTTTTAAGTGGACCAAAAAAGGTATTAATGAAAAATAATATGAGTGATAATTCGATACGTAAACAAACTAGCACGAATCCGGGCAAGTGCCAATTTAGTCTTGAATTATCACGAGTGTTATTATTCATTATTCACAAGACCTATTATTCTATTTAGAGTTGATAACAAATTAAATGCAACTTTTATTTTGTATCATGCCAATTTTATTCTTATTGACACTCTTTTATATTTTATCTGAATGATATTTAGTAATTATCCGATCTTTTTTTTGTAAAAAGATGCCATTGTAGTTGACTAAGTGCTATTGATGGTTAATAGCGCTGTACAAATGAAATATACCAGTGAATAATATCACTGTGTCTGATCATTATCATTATCACTAAATAAACACACTATAATTGCATCATAACAGGCTTGAAGTTAGAAAAAAGGTGAAATGATCTTTTTATGATTAGGATATGAAATTAATTTCTAATTGACCTAATTTTTGGTTTTCTGAAAATATGTATTCAAAACTGAGTGACATATGGATTATGTAAATTATTTTCCCAGCTAACTGTCTCTTTGAAACCATTGAGTATGCATGATCACAGCATGGTACGATTAACGAGCTATACTAATCTCTTTTGTTGCCTTGGTGATAATATTCGAATTTCTTTTCAGGAATGAATACTTAAACTAAAAGGCAAATAATTTTGTTGTTTGATTTTGTTTTTTAACTCCAAGCACAAAACGCTGAACTTTTTGTTTCTCATATCAGGGTCTGTGAACACTGTGATCATTGGACAGGAACTATCCATATGCTTGACTCTTATTTTGTATTTGAAAGATTTACCTAAAAAGTCTGTCAACATTTACATACATACTTTTTAAAAATGTTTTTCAAAATTCAAAGAATCACTGTGTTGTAAATTGGTAGATTTTATTATTTCACTTATTTGATTGATATCCCTGTATGAAATCCCCTCACCACAGTATCTATTCAGATGTTAACATTTCTCAATGACAACCGCTGTCCAATAAGTATTTAAATAATAATTTCTTGGCGAGTGGTGTTTTAATTGAGGGCTAGCTCTCCCTTCTTATTTCAATATCTAATGTTCCAACCCATTTTTATGTCACTCTTCTCTCTGTTGACCCATTCAGCTAATTTAAATTGCCACATGTATAATTCACGAGTCAAATAAACAATTATGTTTTCCATATAGATAGAATTCATTCGAATTCCACTTACCAAAAAAAAAGAGAAGAATTTTAAAGTTTAATTATATGAATGTTTATTAGAAGAGGAAAAATAAAGTCTCCTGTGTCATATTACTCATGAAATTAATAATAAATGATGAATAAGATTAACAAAATGTTAATTTTAATTGTTACTTAATAGAAATAATTTGAAGTTTTGTGATTGTTCTTTAAACAATGTAATACTAGTGAAATTTGAAAATTTAAAAACTACTTATAAAGAGCTCGCTCCACAACACTTATGTTTTTCTATTTAGTATCCCGCAGTGCAACAATTTCTCATCATTTCATTCAATAGCGGCAGCTGATGTTAAGGTTTTTTGAACCAAACGATTTTGTAACAAAATTTCTAAACAGACACCCTACTGACCACTCTCACTTTGTGTCTAGAACTCCTTAAGGCAAAAAAAATTTTGTAGAGTTTTCTTGTGAGTGAGTATTTTTGAAGTATATAATAATCCTCATGATTGCATTTGAGGGATAGACAAAAAGGTAGGAATTGTCGCCAAATTCCAGCTATTTTAGCCATTTGATTGGTTGGGAAAAACATTAATATAATGATGTAGAAGCGTTTTGATTTTTTTGTTGATTTTTACAGAATATCAAATTGTGACATTTTGAATTGAACCTGACCTGATGCTGTAATTTCTAACCAATCAAACGGCTAATATAGCCGAAATTTTGCGATGCTCCCTAATGTAGAGACACATTATTGTAAGAAATCGTTTCCTGGTAAATAGTGGAACTGTTTGACAGTTTGTAGGGGGAGAGTTAATGTAGTTTTAATTTGTTTTTACTATAATAGCATGATAAGTAATAATTCATGCTCAAGAATCTCGAAGCCCTGAATATTGTTGGATATTATGCAAAAGTGGATTTATTAAATTAAAAGCCCACTTAACTGTTGACCATGAGATGACACTATAGTTTAAATCAATCAAATTATTTTCTTGCTCTTGTGTGATAAATCACCATGGTGAAGAGCTAGACATGTGTTTTATGATGCTCAATAAACCTCCATATGTTGCAATGATAATAAACGTTTTATCAGCATCACGAATCATGGCGAAGTAAATATACCTTAATGATTTCATTGCATAATTCATTTATTCTCTGTACTATATCATTAAACCATATGCATATTCTGATTTGAAAAGTCAAATAAGCTGTCATTACTGATGCGTTGCCACCCTTTATTACCATGGTGAGTCTTTTTGAAGCATTTCTATAGTTAAGTATTGAACGTTCGTATTTGCTTGATGTACATTAAATTGATATATTCGGTTGACATTGATGAAAAAACAATGCATGTTGATAGTTTGTGGTTGAATACTCTTTGATATTGTATTTTTCTATTTATTATCTTGTTGACACCCCTTGTAGCTTTTGATATTGTCTACTTTGATATATTTGCACGTCTTTGATTTTTGCAACAGATTTTTTCATTGACTAATTTTGCATGTTGGTAGAAATCCCTGTTATGTCATTTTCCTTACTAATTAAGACATCACAGAAGAGAGTGTATTATATATAAATAATATATGTAAATAGTTGAGGTCCATGGACACCCTACACTGTATTTGGCACCCCAACAACAAGCAAAAACAAACTCACTATTCCCTAAACGTTTTCAATATTTCTTATTTTTTTGTGGGGTGGGAATAGGTTGTTGACGGAATTGTGAAGTGGATCCGTTTTACATGATGGTGCGGAATGGAAGAAATTTTAAGTGCGGAATACAGAATTAGAGTTACCTTGCTGAAACAGAATTTGGATGGAAATTGGACGGAATGTTTCTAAATGTAAGCGGAATGGGGAATAGGCATATCTGCGGATTATGGAATACGCTACTAAAATTAAGTGGGATGTCCTTCCCTGATTACTCTTCTGACTGTGGGGATGTTCAAAAAATACGAAACAAAACATTTCTTTTTATTGTTATTACTACAACAAACAACATTTAATGGGAAAAAGGTAAATAAAAATATCCATTACTAAGATTTTCTCACTCCATTGTAAGAGCTTCTTTAAATTTAATGCGTTTCTATTCTCAGTTTTGGACAGAAATAATACAGGACAGGAAATCACGACGATTTTTTTTCTATCACATTTTATTAATGAAATATTTAGATTTTCATGATAACTAATTATCTTCCAGAGAACCTTGCATAATTTACAGAAACATTGTTATAGTTTTTTTATCTGGAAAAGTAAGTACACAATATAACATCAAATTCATGATTTCTTTTTTTTTAACACACATTGGATCTTGTAAGAAAATCATTGATATAGCCATTAACATACAAAAAAATGTTAGATGAAAAAACACACTAAAAAAATGAAAATATAAATGATCATTAAGATATTTTCTTTTTACTGTACATGTTCTTAGAGTGTCTTTTTTGCACAAATACTTTTGCTTCAGCTTATATCTAAAAGCATTTCATAACTGCTAGATGAACGAGTTGCTTCTAAAATCTCTTTGGACTTCATTTCCATTCGACTCTCCAGTGTCTGTTGTATGTTGATTCACACTATTTTCCTCATGTTCTTGTCGATCAACCACATCTGACTTTGCTTTCTCATCATAATTGGAATTAGCAGAAGATTTATTTTTGAAATAGAACTCCCCTTCTTGTGACTTGACAAAAGACTTTTCATTTGAATCAATATCTAAGTTACAACTTGTGTTCGATTCTGTTGACGAAACTGTGCTCTTCTCACACACGAACAGAAACACGAATGCAACACTTCGCAAGCAACGTGCAAGAGAGTAGAGAATATCTGATACCAGATTCAGCATCTCTCTCTCTTCAAGCTGGGCCGTCGGTTCAGCTTGTATGAAGCCGATCCCTTCTGTTAATGCGATCAATAGGGTGGCTTTCAACACAAACAGCAATGCACGCACGATATGAGTATTCCTGTTCTCCAAACTCTCATTCTTCTTTTGTCTCATGCTTTTATACAAGATGTTTGTTGTGTAAGCGATAGAGAGTAAAAAAGTGATTATAACTGGGAGCATTTCAAACATCAATCTTCCATTGAAGTTATGGGTTTTACATATCCCGCCATCACCATAACCCATCTGAACGATATCAAAGTCATCCAGAACAAATGCAATAGTCAGGATGATCAGGACACTGAAACAGGATATCAAAATATATGCTGTTTGATACTCCTTTTTTGTGTTTGGTTTCGAAAAAGTGAATAATATATCATGGACCATGTATATATTACATACATGCGCAGATAAAAGAATGGCATGTATCAGAAATGCAACGGTGCTACATAAAATACATATATCGTTGTAGCCAGTATCTTGCATGATTCCAGAGACTAGGAACAGCACATCTGTTAAAAGGAGAGTGTTAACTAGTATCAGAGGGCTTACTCCAAAAAGCCTCTTGATGTTCTTTAACGAACAATATATAATGATACTTATTACGTAGCCCACTATACTAATAGTGTTGCTTACATGTGAAATGGAAATGTACATTCCTCTTCCGGATTTTAGCCACGAGTACTCTGGTCTCTGTGTGAATTGTGTTGTTCTAATAGGTATCTGTTCATTAATCACAGTTGTATTAATCACTGGTGATGTTGTACTATTAGAAGTATTAGTTGGCATTGTGGGTTGTGATGTTGTGACAAATGTTGCATTGGTTGGTTGGTTGGAGCCATAGGGTGATATTGTTGTGTTTTTCGAATCTATACCAGGTATTTTTGTTGTGTTTATGAAAAATAAAGTGGGCTTTAGTGTCACGAAAGGGTTAGATGTTGTCGAGATTTTGTTACCATTTAGATCAGGATGTAAAACATACTCCAACTGTGTAGCCAAAATTTCAATCAAAGGAAAAGAAGCCATCGATTCTTGACTATTTACCACTAGGCTCGTTTCATTTTGAATTTTTAAGTTATTTGTTAATAAAGCTTGCAATTCCCTCCTTGGAATGAGAAATTGGTTTTCATGACAAATTACTAAGTAAAAATCCTTTGTTATATCTTGAATAGTTTTTGTTTTGTTAGTATAGTTATCTGTATCACCTGGTTCACACTTGGGCGTGAATTGAATCAGAATCTGATTTATTTTATGAATGGATAAATTCACACACACGAAAGAGTCGTTTTGAAGCACGCTAAAAAAGGAGATGTTTGCTTTGTATGATTTGTACGGCTTTTCGGTGCCAAAACAGAACTCTTGTTTGGACGTATTTGTCAAAGATATATTAGCGCAAGTACTTTGATGTAAAGATATCTTACCCCGATTATTTGTTGAATTTTTATGTAATATTGCTTTACCTATTTCAGAACAGTATACGTTTTCTCCACATTTAATATTCCTGTCAATAATTGCATTGTTCAAGCAAAGAAAGATATTTCTGTCAACCTTTTCAATAAGATCCTTTTCTGTGGTTAGTGTACTCTTGTTTGTTTTATCAGTAGAATTTGAATCTCTCAACGGACATCGAGTTGCATTAAAAGTGTCTAAATTGTCTACTGTGGAACACATTTCGCAATGGAAGTTGGCGAAACCATCTACTGGTGCCATATACGATGTGCATAATTTGTTATCTTTGTTGTATGCGAGACATCTATCTTCTCTGATCATCGTCGAGTCACAACTTCTCGTGATATTTTCTGAGACATTCTCCAATGTGTACATGAAGTTTGTCTTTTTGCCACTTTCTTCACGTTGAATGGTTATGTTAACAAATTGATAATCTTCGATCATATTGCATCGTGCACAATGAAAGTTTCTATAAAGATATTTGTCACTACCGATTACTGGGATAAATGTTTTTGAAGAAGTGAAATTTGTTCTCATACACTGCTCAATATCCTCTTCGGTACCATACAAACCCCATGCACCAAACGTGCAAGTTGAAACCATGTAGTAAGACGCGGTTTCATTGGCGAGCCCAGAAGGGACCAGTTTACTACATTTTTGCATCTTCTGATTCATTTCATAATCAATTATCAATGTCTTGTATGCGTTGATACTTATTGGGTCTGTTTCATCCCAAAATTTATCCATACAGCATGTTCGGAATTTCACGCAAAGTGGATCACAATGACAGCACATGCCTTCATTCCTACCTTGTTGACATGTCATCGATTCTTTGAGTATCTTATAACTACTTTCAGAAAGTGTCACTCCAAAAAACTTCTCCATTGGAAAAACATGCTGTATATTCTTAACTGTGTACTCGCCCTTTTGATTAGGTATTAGCGTGAAAGTTGCCGGGTAATCAATTTCTTCTTGTAAATTCTCGAATAACTCAGGTTTTGAAGTTGGAGTATGAGTAGAAGAAGGTCCACCTATTCCAACACTCAACTGTGGCAGGCCGAACATACTTCCGTAAGTATTACCACTTATACTACTCATACCACTCGATAGTGGCAAGGTAGTGGTATCATCTAGAGGGAACTCAGTGGGACCATTCTTATTGCATCTATAACAGAACTCATTCTTGTAACCTAGTGTCGGTGCAAAGTACCCATTACACAAAAGAAAGTATTTGTTGTCTTTATCGCAAACACTTATTTCTTTAGGGCAGGTGTGAAATGAATCTACCTTCTGTGTTTTGTCAATTTCAAAATTACATTTTCTCATATTTCTCTTTTGAAGATTGACGGTAAAGAAGTTTTCCTTGATGTCGAATGCTGATCTACACTTTGCTTTTACTCTTAGCCCTTCATATGTCGAAATACCATCTTTTTCTAAGCATTCTCCAGTAACATATGCATGACCACTATTTTTGTTAAACACTGGGGCTATTATCTTTTGCCTGTCCGCTTGTTGTCGCTGGCATGCTTTTAGTTCACCTTGCCAGTACTGATTGGTAAGTTTCATACTTGTGCTTTTATGATTCGCATCAAGAGGATATATTACATAGCGACAAGGATTGATAAAGCGCAGTGATGATTTGACTGATGTTTCTACAACTTTCAGATATTCATCTTTACTCGTCGAAGGTAAATCCGTTTTCCAATATGCATCGACGCATAATTTTTCTGACCATTTGTAACTATTACATGTACAGTACTTATTTGGTGCATATTGATTCACTGTACAGAGATATCTATCTACATCAGGTCTAGTCCAGTTGAAGTATTCTTTGTACGGGAACTCTGCTCCTTTATTGCCATCAATTATTTGTAGGAGAATGATGATGTATTTACCGAAGGCAAGTACGTGCATTGCTGGAATGAAATAAAAGATATCATTGGAATATCATTATTTGAAACTTTAAAACTAAAAATCATGTACGGTGTTAATAGATGATATCGGATAACTTTTTATCCTTACTGCGCAAAGCATTATGGCCTAAATCTTCAAAAGTATTTTGCAGAATACAACCAATGCAAGAGAAAAAGAAAAATTGTAAGAAGAAGTTCCAGAAATGTTTTTATACCTCCCCCAAAATATTTTCAAAAAATTTCATACCTGAAGTGAATCCATTGTTACAAGTAAAATGAAGCCTAGCCATTTCTCTCTGTTTTAATCCAAGTTTCACTAAGGGGGCTCTTTATATTGATTTTAAAAGGGACTGGATAACAAAAACCCTGTCAAATAAATTACTATGTGGACAGTGTTTGATTAGCTTTTATGGTGCTTTTGGGACGACACCCTAGTTTTTATCACAATACTTTCACTTATTTATCTTTGCATAAATATTTTCCTAATAATGTACTCTTTGATTTTCTATTGCGAACAAAAAATTTAATATAAGCTAGGCATCTCCGAGTGCCACTTGTTTTATTTTCGACCCAAATCCTTTTTCTATTATTTGATTAAAAGCAATTGACTTGCTGTATTGTTTGTGTGGTGAAACACAACCAATTGATTAGGAAAATGGAAACAAAATTTTTCAAAACTTTATATGTTTTCTTTAACGAGGTTGTCAAAATTTTGTATATGAAAAAGAAAGCATTTGTAGGAGTTGTGTGCAAAAAATGAAAGAATCATAGAGCTTTATAGTATGATAAAGCCTTTTAAAACGAAAGATACAGATTTTTTTCTCTCTAAATTTTGAAATTATGTAAAATTATTTAAGATCCTATTTTCTTGTCAGATGTTAGTTGCCCCCAATTACAATTACAATTTTTAGGTTTCAAGCAGAAAATATATTAATAATCATTCTATAAGTGTGAGTTGTACAACTTTTTTAAACAGTCATGAATGAAAACACCCAGAATATTTCATACAAAACGTTGAACCAAGAATTCGGTTGCTTGCAAGAAGAGTTATGTCCACCCTGCTACTATTTATATTACTTATATCGTCGTGAATTGCAACAACACCATTATTTACTCTTTCCTCAATCGAAATGTAACATTTCTCTTTAATACTTAGTTTCAACTGTTGGTATTGTTTACTTTTATCCTCATTTCTGTCACAGCGTATGGATATGATACTTATCAACTGTTCTGCTTTTATTCATCAGTTGGATTCTGAAATCATTTTTGACCATAGAGATATTGAATATTGAGGTGATTAAGACTTGTGGCAGTGTCTTTTTTTTTTAAGAAAGGTTGCTGTTGGTCTTGAATTCAATGTTGCAATTTGTAAGGGTCACAGTTATCTTTTCATTCTTTTGTCATCGCCAAAAATCCCTCTAAAGACACTTGTTTGCTCCCATGTGGTGAATTTGAGATTCTCCTACTCGTGTTTCAATCATGGTTGGAGTAGTTCGATTATAAGATATTGTGTTGTTTTCGACTGTGGGTAAGAGGCCAGTGTAAATACGTGTGTTTATTTGATAAGATATATTTGTCTTCACTGTAAGTCTGTAACAAGTTTTATTTGTAATATGTACTCTTTTTATCATAATTGTATGATTTTATTTTTATTTCACATTTTATTTCTTATTCTTCGTTTATATCGTCGATTTTTTTCGATAAAAACTGTTTCAAATTTCAGGAAGGTTCGTTTATATTATTATTTTTTTTTAATTGCCATCAAAGTTTTATATGTATATAAATATAAGATATGGTATGGTATGTATATGGATATAAGTTTAATCTTAATTAGGTATTAATTTATTATTGTATATGTTATATATACCTTCTGGTCCATTATCATCCGTTTAACTTTATTTTAACTAATCTATTGGAAATAAAGAAGATAATTGAATGGAGAGTCTAGCTTTCTTTTTAGTTATGGATTTTTGTTGGTTATTAGCTAAATGTTCTTATAACTTGTACTTTGAACATTTTAGAATCTAGTCACACAAAATTAATGTTGCATAATGATTTGTTGTAGAGTTTATACAAATTTGTATAACCTAATGATTAATATCCCTTTTGATTTGTTAGCGTTTGTGTTTTGTGTAATAAGGTATTTATTTTTTACACTGCTATATGTTTCAATTTTCTTGGTTTCTTCCAATGTCATCGACAATTGTTATCAGCTGTTTTATTAGAGGTTTGTTTACTTTAATACTTCACTTTTGTCAGAAGTTATTAAATATGTCTGTACTTATGTTTTGATAATTCAATTAGAGTTTACCAGTGTGACATCTGTTACCCTGGTTTTTCTAATTTGAATTTCCCATCTAATTAAACAATATTATGTGTGTTTAGATAATGATTTAAACGACACTTATTTTGGAGTGATATTAGTTCTGGTGTGGGTGTTCGTCCAAATGTCATGCTTGATGTGGTCAAACTCGAGCAGATGACATTTGGTGTTGGAATATATGTAATTTTGATATTGTATTGTAAGCGTCCAATTTATGGTTGGAAAATGGTTTAAGGCTGTGATTTTTGATAAGGTTATTATTTTTTCATGATATTTTAGTTTGAATCTTCGTGCACCACGTTGCTATTGGCTTACAACAAAGTTTTATCCCTTTCATGCTATACTTACAATTTCAAGGACACACCTGAAATAGAAGGGATTAATTTATGTCGGCTACTTGGTTCTTGGACTACTAGTATAACTGAATTAGTAGAGCTGGGTGTGGAATCTTCGAATTTATGAAACTGGGACAAGCCCCATATCAGGTACATTGGCCTTCTACCTGATTCGTGATATAAGTTCCACTTGACTTAATGTAGAGTTGCATTGTAATTATTCGATTTCTACAAATCACCATATTGAATTCCACGAGGAATTCCATATCTAAGGAAAGTCTTTAATGAGTTTAATAACACTTGAAGCACTTCCTGTCATTATCTATAACTAATCTCAAAATCTTCCTATTTTTGCCAAACAATTTCTTTCTGTGTTTAATAAAGTCTAAGAGTTATTAATCTTATTGCGATTTCGTTCACAGTATTTCTGTATACCCTTATTATTCCCGATATAATTTCTTATACCATATCCCATACCAAACAGTCAATCCTTTTTCAGGAGCTTACAAAAGACTTCTTTGTTTGTGGATTAGCTGAGTATTGAATTTTATGAATTAATCGTGTCTTATCTTAATGCATGCATATATATATATATATATATATACTCTGTGAGTACTCACATACAGGTTAAGTATATTGAGTTTTCTTGTTATCACTGTCTGATGGAAATAACTCGATTAAACAAGAGTTATCAAGTTTTTCATGACAATAAAATCTTACGGTTTATCTTCTGTCTAATATTTTATTGGAATTATTTGGTTCACAAAGCTTTGTCTTATTCTATATTCTAGATAACATACTTATAGCTGAATTTTATCTTATATGTATATTTAACTTGGAAAAATAAATATAATCATAGAAATGTTATCATCAATAAGTTTAAGCATCTTAAGGCTAAGCCAAAAACACACGATGCTTAAAAAGACCGTCTTTGTATACCAAATATCCTTGTATGCTTTATGGCTTTTGTACACCATTATAAATGGTAAAGCATGATGAAGGTATTAGTATCATGTTTATTTATAACTCCTAGTATGTTATCTATAACTATATATGGACACTATTTTTCTCTTTTTTAAATCAGATTCAATTTTCGTATTGATTTGAAAGTAAGATGCATTAAGAAATTTTATCATTTTTTTTGTGATTTCATTTTTTTATAATAGTTTTTCTAGGATCATTTGGTTAGATAAATGACTGGCTTAAAGTCTTGTACAAATCTTTGGGAAATTATATTCTGTTCTTTTTAAAATCTTGTTAAAATCTTATTGTTCTTTTAAAAATCTGATCGAATAAATAATTAATATTTTGTCTCGATACTCTCTCTACTTACAGCCTCCACTACATAACATATTTTTAGATTCCGAAACTGTACTGATTATGCTTATACTAAAGTTGCTTGATCACATGATTATTGTAGATTTGACATACATGTGCATTTGTTCATCTAAAGATATAACTGCTCAGTTCAAGAAACTTTCAATAAAAAAAATTAATATAATTTTCTTAATTTCCACCCTTTATGTTAAATCGACTTCGTTTTTCTAACCTGCAACACTACTTACTATACCTGTATGAGGCAATACAGTGAGAGTGACATCTTTCAACATGTTGTAGTTTCGAGCGGTCCTGGCTTCAACGCAAGGCCCGCGTGTTGTTTAAAGAATGAAGTGCAAACAATGCGAGAGAGATAAATCTCGTATGACCACAATGTATCACTAATCTTGTTCAAATATATAATCTAAAGTGTAATACAGTGTATACTGTTGAGGCTTTTTAATGCAGAATGATTATTTACTGAAGGAAAATATTGTGTTTAGTAATTTATGGGAGTAATTATTATTTTGATTTGAGTAAGTGTCATGGATGGATTACGAAAAAAGATCGTTCGGAAAGTGTCTTTCTTACGGCATCGAAAGAAGAGTCGAGATGATGACTTGTATGTTGCATTGCATTTTTAAGTTTTACGATCGACATCTTTTAATTTCTTTTTATTAAGGCTTCTGATTTTGTCAGATTTGTCTAACATTTTACTTCATGTATGTTAATTTAGATATTCAACATTGTTTTACTAAGATTTTACATTTAAGAATACATCAATTTGACCTTATGTTTTCATGGATAATTTTTTCAATTAAGTTAAAATTGTTTTCATTATCTTTTTCCTTTAAAAACTCAACATAAGAATTTTCTTCTTAGAGATTTTTTTTTTTGTTATTAACATACAAAGTCAGTTTTCCAACTGATTTCATTTTTTTCTGTAAATTTCTTTCTGTAAGAATTTCATTATTAACTAGCTGAAAATATAGTGTTAGGTGTACTAACAACAGATACCCCTCCTTTTGTTAGCTATTTCAGTATTTCTTTGCTAACACTATTTTCATGCCTGTCTAAGACAAGTGTGTTTTGAATTGGATATCATTTTCCATACTTTAGTAGTCAACATAAACAGTTTAATTGGTAATATGTGTTCATAATGAAACAATGTTCACTTGAGAGTTTTCACCTCACATTACCAGCCTTCTTTTTATCACATACTTATCCTAGTCTATATTTCCGTTCATTGAGTGAGGAAAAATGTCACTGTGTTAAGTTTGATGTTTTCATATAGAAGTATAGAAGTATTTGCTCTTCGTTGTGGAAAATAAATAAACTTCTAATGGTTAATTTTTAGATGCTTGTATCATGGAAATGTCATTGTTTTAAACAATGTTTATTAATAAATAAACTAAAATATAGAGAAAATATTATATTGAAAAAATAGTTTAATAAGTTTAGCGTTTTTCTATGAAGAATATTTGGCTGAATGCTGTTTTTACCAGATTTGTTTTGTATTACATAATTTATTTTTCGTCTCGTTGCCTTAACATATTTTGTTTGACCCAGTACAGTACTATCATTTCATACTTTCCCATCTATATCATTATTTGTCATTATTCATCTTGATTCTTGTTTTATCTTTTGTTTGTTTGAATAAATGGTTTTGAGTGACTGATATTTATAAATGTACATTTGTTAATACAGACTCGGGATATCTTTCATCAGACTTTTTTTTATCTTAATCCATTTCCACATAAAAAACTTCCTGCATACTAAGTATTAGAACTCTCACAGGGTTCTCATACGTTTGATTTAAGCTTTCGTACATGAAGTTCCCATTTCAGTTTTCAAACCCATTATAGATTTCTTTAGATCAAGAAATAGGCATTTTCTACTTTGATAATTGTCAAAATGTCAAATTTGGAACTTAAAAGCTTTTGTATGAACACGAAAAAAAGTTTTTAGACTTATGCTTAATTGTGGTAAGAAACATGTTTTGTATTCTCCATTCACAAAAGTGTCAACAAATTCTCTTTTTGTAAAATACATATTTTCTGGTTTCATCCTATGTCATAGTGTTAAGTGTATGAAGTGCTTTTATCAAGAATTCTCAACCATGCCATGTGCATGAGAACAATATTTCAAATCCATTAATTAGATCAATTCGTAAAGCCACAATCTGATCTAATCAGATCGAACAACAAATGCGACGATGGTTTTTTGTTGAGCTTCTTTTCTATGTGTGGTTCAACATTACATATCCTTTATGGGATCTTAATTGAACTCATAACCCAAACAATTGTGTCGGGAAGTGGAATCGTGGAGATAAGATTAATAGTTTTAGGTGGAAACAATAAGGACTATAATTTAATATCTCATTCCGATTAGTGTGTTGATTACGTGTTGAGAGACTTACATGATATATATTTTTTTTTTTTGGGAAACACCGTCGTCTCTCTCCTGTCTGAATTTGTTTATGATATTTGTTTACTTAAATCCTATGAAAACAAAGTTCGGAATCGGTTTGTTTTTCTACTTGTTTCTTCTATGTTTTGTTTGTTTTAAGGTAATTGGTTTGTTTAGTTTGGAAACTTTATTATACGAGAATTCTTTATGATAATGATGTTGGTGAGATTGGTTTTAGTATGTTTATAATTCAATTTGTTTGACTTTTATGAGAGAATTATTCGTTTTTGAGTTAATTATTATTTTCTTCACCTACCAGCACCAATAAGGTTTTTTTCGGTATTTTATTTTAACAAATTGACGATTCAATGTTTTGTCCAGATTTTACTCTATTCTTTGAATTAAAACTTGATCATTTTAATACACTAGACAGAGGCGAGGTAAATTACTTGTAAATTCACGTTTTGCCCCAAGATTAATAAGCCATATGATTGGTTGGAAAATAAGCCATGAACTATTGATTGTTTTTTCTCAAAGCTCAAAACTGAAAATATCATTTCTAAATTAATCAATCATATTTTTAGTTTTGTCATATTTAAGCAATTAAAAGACAATTTTTTCACGATTTTATATGTCGATGATTTTGTTTAGATTTTTATATAAGAAATGTATGAAATTATTTCTCAATTCTTTATGATTATTCGACTGGTCTTCAAGTTCACGAAAGAACCACATGTTAAACAGTTCCTATTAGGCATGCTTTTTTATTAGGTCATCTCTAATGATTTTTTTAGAACCGTATATTGGATTTTTTATTACTAAAATCTGTTACCCTGTTTCAATTGTTTCCAATTTTCATTTTACCAGTATTTTCGATGCCAATCTGATGCTTTTCATAGAAATTAATCATTATGTATTATGTATTCAGTATGAATTACCATTACAAAAAGGTTCTTGTAGACTTGTGTATTGATACCAGGGGGTATTAAGTCACTATGTATCATTTACTGATCTCCTTGTTCCGTTACCCTGCATCTAATCGTGTTTTCTTAACACCACCCCCAGTTACATCAGAATACGGATAAGTATTGGATGAGAATTCTTTTTTAGATTGCTCAATGACTATCGTATGTCAAGCTGTTACCATTTCAAGCTGACAAAATGGGCGAATTATCATCGAGGTTAATAGATAAATGAGAGAACTGAGTGTCCTTTTGAAAAGTTGATTTATTGGATAATTGTGCTTTTATTATGATCTGCTCTCTGCGCCTTCTAGTTGTTGTGTTTTGCTACTATCTGTGAAATTGTTTTATGTGACATGTGGGTGCCACTGCGTCGTGCATGTGGTTTACTACGGTTGTACGTGAGGTTGAACTTTAACAAAATTTATTGTAACATTATTTTCTAATTACATATAATTTCTACGAAAGCAACACATTGTGAATTCAAGGTGTACAGGTAGGTGTCCCTCTAAATATACAGTAAATTTTGACTAGCTTTAAAATCTTATTTACAGCTTTCATGAAAGAAAAAGAGAAGTCAGACATAAGATAATGATGGGATTTACCCTTCCCGGACCTTATTTTCATTCATTTTCCATGATTATCCGTAGATATATTAGATTGAAAAATTGCACTTCTACTAAAGTGACCCTCTAAATTTACATTGAATAAATTGATTATTCTAATCTGTAGTAGCTCAAAATTGAAAAAAATGATATGTAGCACTAATAATAAATGTTGTAACTATTATTTGATGCATGTCCAAGCACTTCTTTTTAATCGCTTATAGCGCAATTTCACCTAAGTTTAATAAAGTGTCCCTCTAAATATACAACATGCGATTTGAATAACATATTATTGCTTATTACGTACCATCAGTACGCATGTTTGATACCAAACAATGATTATTTGCAAAAGAATTCTTTTTCCTATGATAATACTTTATTCTTATGGGATTTTTTATTCTAAATCCTACAAAAATCAATACTTTATTTATGTATATTGTATGTTTAGAGGGTCTTTTTCTAAATCATTGCATTTTCACAATAATTTATTGTGAGACTTTCTTGACACTTTATGTGGCATTGAATTGTGTGCACTAATTACCATTATAAGTTATAAAATAACCTTTATTTTTTTTTTATAAAATAACCTTTTTCCTATATATATTTAGTGAGACACCTTACTTTGCGTTTAAATGAGAATTACTAATTTAAGTATAACTCTCCAAGGAAAAGTCTAATCCGTTGGGAATCTAGCTCAGCAGATAGATATTTGTAAGAATCTATTGACCTGAAAGTTAGAAGTTATCACAAACTCATGATTTGTTAAGAATTAGAAAAAACCTCGTGTGTAAATTTAGAGGGTGTATCATTAATTATGATGTGAATCCCCATATGAATATACTGGAATAAACACGGACTCCTACAGCAATGGATATTGCGTTCTTAAAATACACGTAATTCGTGATATATAGTTCAAGTACATTAATTCTATAGCTAATTAAGATTGATCTAGATAATTACGATTAGTTCACATATTTAATTTCATATACTAACGCTGTATCTTTTAGTTTAGATTCAGAATATAAACAACAATGCAGAGAAGTGGTCGACCAAGAGATGAGAACTATTGGAGAATCGTGTAAGTATCTCCACATCTTCGAGCGAAGTCAAATATATACTGAAATAGTTTATGTAATATTTACTAAATGTTTGTATATTTATACCTATTCAGGATTCAAATAACATTGAAAAATTGGGAAATGATTCTCTTCAATCTCTTGTCGAACCAATGATGATTATGATGATGATGATGATGATGATAATGATGAGGTAGCGGTTTTCCAACCATCTTTAAGAACGTCAGATCTTAATTGTAATGTTATGGATGTTGTTGATGATAACGATGATGATGTTGATGACGATGTTGATGATGAGGATGATAATGATATTGATGTGTATGATACGAATTATGGATTTGTGATGCATGATTTTGATTATAGACTCTCTCCAACTGTCCTCCAGATTTAGAAGATAGTGCACTTTTATCCATTCAAAAGGATTTTGATTTATTAAAACGTAAAGGTGTGAATCCTTATGAATATATGGACTCATTTGAAAGATTTGAAGAGAAACATTTGCCTCCTATTGATTCTTTTAAGAGCTCTTTAAGAGCTGGCGAAACTATTTCTGAAGAGGATTACAGCCATGCTAAGACAGTTTATAATCATTTTGAAATGAAAAGTCTTCAAGACTATCATAATTTGCAAGATGTTCTCCTTCTGGATGATGTGCTTACTGCTTTTCGCAAGGTATGCCTTGAGACGTATGAGCTTGATCCAATATGTTACTATACGGCTCCAAGTCTAACTTGGGATGCTGGTTTAAAGTATACTGGTATCACCTTGGATCTTTTGACAGATGAAGATAAGTTTCTCTTTGTTGAAGAGGTGGTATTAGTATGATTTCACATCGGTATGCTAAAGAAAATCATCTCGAGGAATTAGATTACTTCGACAGAGCAAAGCCCATTTTACAAATGCTATATCTCGAGGCAAATAATTTGTATGGGTGGGCAATGTCTCAGTTTTTACCCGTTTCTGACTTCAGATGGATGAACTGCAGTGTATTATTAGGTCTAACAATAGACTGGATACTCTCCATTGCATCTGATTCTGAAGATGGATATATCTTTGAGGTGGATATGAAGCCACTTAATTTAGAAAAGTTTTCAGACTATCCATTAGCTCCTGAAAAGAAATCTGTTAAAGGGCTTCAACTTTCACCATTTCAGAGGCGACTTCTTCGAATGCAATTTGAGCTTGAGAATGAAGGTAGAACTATTAAGCTGACAGCCGAGGAAATTGAAGCAAATATAGACGCTTACGTTTCTGCTGAGAAACTCATTCCCGATATGCATGAGAAGATGAAATACATCTTGCATTATAGAAATTTACAATAATACTTAAAATTGGGTTGGGAGATTACTAAAATACATCGTGTTCTTTGCTTTAAGCTTTGCTAGAACCGTATATTCGAGCAAACACCTTGAAGCGACAAGACGCTAGGAGTGAGTTTAAAAATAATTTTTTCAAACTCATGAATAACGCATTTTTTGGAAAGACGATGGAAAACGTTCGAAAGCGTAGAAACGTTAACGTTGTATCTTGTCCCGAGAAAATGAAAAAACTTGTCGCTCAACCCACTTTCAAGTCCCAAATAGAGTTTATCAAGGATATTTCAGCTATTGAAAGAATTAAAGGAACTGTTCACACGAATAAGCCAATCTATGTTGGTATGTGTGTTTTGGGGCTGAGTTAGTTACTTATGTACGACTTTTATTATAAAACTCTAAAGAAACTATTCCCTCGTGTTAAACTTTTATTCACCGATACTGATTCTCTATGTGCAAGCATTGAGGGTAGCAACGATGTTTATAAGGATATATACGAAGGAGATGTTTCTTTAGAGGATGGTAGTACTGTCGAGACAAAGAACTTTTTTGATTTTAGTAATTATCCTCCCAATCATTTATGCTTTTCAAACCAGTTTAAAAAGGTCCCTGGAAAGATGAAGGATGAATTGGGGGCAAACATTTTATTAGAACTTGTTGGTCTAAAGCCAAAAGCGTATGCCTTTACGCAGTTGACTTTCAATGACTCAGCAGATTCCGATAAAAAGTTTGATATTACTGAGGTCAAAAAGCTGAAAGGCATTCAAAAATGTGTGGTCAAAAGGAATATTTCTTTTGATCACTACAAGTCATGTCTGCTGAATGAAGAGACTCATCTCGCAACAAATGTATCGTTGCAATC
>JAUKPT010000408.1:0-20461 GCA_032273505.1 Nanomia bijuga
TTTTCACTTTTTTGGCCAAAAAAGTGCCACATTTTAAAACTCCTCAACTCCAAAACCATTAATCCAATTTAAATGGTAAGATAGGCTAGAAACTCATAACTTACTAATTGATTAAAGTAAGATATACAATTCCCATTTAAATTTTTTTTTACTACAGTTAGTCCCACCTGACAAAAGAACTATGAAACTAGACCACCTACGGACTCGAAGTTTTCAGGAAATGTTCACAACTAAATTTGATTAACTGAAAAAAAAGAATTAATTTTCTTAATTTACAAAAGTATTTTTTGGGGGGGAGAAATTACCCCCCCCCCCCCCGCTAAATATAGGGTTAAACGCTCGCAGCTAGAATTAAAATTTTCACAATTCTACGTTCGATCGATCTCAATTTGCTTGCGCCTTATTCTTCATTTAAGGTTTATCAAAAAAACTGAAATCAAAAATGGAATTATCAAACTTTATTTCGAATGGTCCATTACGAAACAAACATCAAACAAAGTAACACATATGCAGATTGAGTAGAGAGATTACAGTTTCACTCAACTTCTTGCAATGAATGAATGTAGAATGGTAAAAAATCCACAGACGAGAAATGTTTACACAATTACTTAGATGGAAACTATAACAATATTATTTTGGCTTGCTAATTGAAACGTAAAATTCGTTCCATAATTTATCCAACCGAAATAGATTTGTTTATTTACATATCGAAATACGAATATTCAGTTCGCAATTTGCAGTGTCCCAGTGACACGCCAAATATACCAAAAGGTATTAACCGCCGGTGAGCTTTACAACCGCGGTCAAATTTGGATGGTTGTTCTACCTTTTGGTTATTTCAAATGCCGTTGACACTTCTTTCAATAATTACCGAAAATGTTCTTTGCTGACAATTTTTTTTTCAAGATTAGAAAAATAACTTTCTTCCGGTTAAGATGATAACGGAAAGAAAAATCTGAACAAAACAGAACCAATTACCTTCAAGGAGGCTGCTCATACAAAACAAGTACATCAGTAAACATCAAAAATGGAATAATCATACCTTATTTCGAATGGTTAATCATGGAACAAACATCAAACATTGTTCCATAACCTGACCATTCGAAATGAAGTAACGCATTTGCAGTTGCAGTAGGGAAATTACAATTTCACTTACCTTCTTTTGATACGTGGATGGATAATGGTACAACGTCCACAGTGAAAGATATTTACACAATTACTTAGAAGAGTACATGAAAACTATAATATTTCTATTTCGGCTGCGTAATAAGGGATCGTCGCCAAATTATGACTAATTTAGCCGATTGATTGGTTGCTCGTTACGTCATAATTTGGCGACGATCCCTAAGGAACGTAAAAGTCGTCCCGCAGTTTATCCAGTCGAAATAAATCTGTTTATTTACAGATCGAAAAATGAATATTCAATTCGCAAGTACAGCGTTCTAAGTGACGCCTAATCTGCTAAAAGAGAATTGACAGCCGGTGAAATTTGGAATAAAATTCTTACAATAATTACCGAAGATTTTCTTTTGGTTTAAAAAAGAAAATGTTCAAATCGACTTTATGACGCTAGTTTGTAAATAATTGGGATATTTGAGAAAATAGAAAAGATCATTGCTCGTTAAAGCATCCAAACACAAAAGAGATTTAATGGGAACCCTGGTAACAGAAAGTGTGCAATACTGCGATGGTGATTGGTTCAAAATTACATCAGCAAGAATCTGATTGGCCAGTAACAGAAAGTGTGCGATGCTGCAATGGACATCGCGAGCTTATATTCAAAATTTGGAGAAAAAAAATCGCAGACTGAGAAAAAATATATTCTGCGACCGGGATGAGAATATAACAATGAAATATAAAATACGTTAGATATTCTACCAGTCGTCTAAATGGATCGACCACTCGAATCACAGGGGTTTGAAATATCACATCAATTGTTCCCGCTGCAACATGACATCCAATGTTGCTAAGCGACGCCAAATCTGGTTATGCTTCTTGCTGATTGTTTTCCTTTGCTGACAAATTATTTTCAAAGCGGGGCAAACATGTCAAAAAAATCTTTTGAACTTTAAGAAAAAATTCTCAAAAAAATTTCGATCCTGATTGCCTCTCAATTTTCTTTTGGTTAGGAAGATAGCGGGAAAATTGTTGATGAGTTTCCGTTATATCCTTCATCAGAAGGGAATCGTATGGTGCAGCAAAATAAATGATCTCAGGAACAATGAGTGTTGAATCGAGAAATATTTCTCATATTGCAACTTGGAGTCATTGCTGTTACAAATTATATTAAAGATACATTACATAGAGGATAAGAGAAGTGTAGAAAAGATCCAAAGAAGAGCCACTAAAATCATTAACGGTATGCAGAATTTCTCATACGAGGAAAGACTCTGTAAATCAAACCTTCCTTCGTTGGGATATAGAAGAAAATGTGGAGACCTAGTATACTATTATAAGATAATGCACGGTCTAGTGAGAATCAAAAAAACCTCTCTTTTACGCCAGTTGGACATAACAGGACTAGAGGACATTCTATGCGTGTAAGAAAGAACAAGGCGACAAGAAGACCTAGGATGGATTGCTTCACAACGCGTGTTGCCAATAATTGGAATAAACTCCCGCAGTCTATCGTTGATGCACCTTCACTTGATAGTTTCAAGTCACAGTTAGACATGTATCTAAACGATGAGAAATTTAAAGTGTCATATTAGTACAAAACTAATACACAATTTTACGAGTCCATATAACTACAGGCGTAAGCCTATTCTTTTTATGGAAATATATTACATTACATTACATTACATGTACTTCTGTACTTTTGCATGGACCCGTCTAGAGAGCCAAGAAATAATTGCTAATACATATTTTTTCTAGACACTTAACTTTACTAGTGCTATTTATTGTGAGAAGTTTATAATACATTCATTTCGGTCAGTTGCTATTGTCAATATAAAAGAAAAATTGAGTGGATACATTAGTTTTATTTTTTTCTCATTTGTGCAGGTCATGTTTGCTTTGCTTACATTTCTCCCTGAAAATTAGTTTCAGTTATTTACTCTTATCTCAACTACCTGTTTAATACGTTGCATTGTTTTCCCCATTAATGTAATAAGTGAGAGCACAAAAATTGGGGAGTCACACATCTGAAGGCCTTTCATCAAACAGGTTTGTTACTTAGTAACATGGTGATGATTTTGGGAGAGATTGGTCAGCTTTTTTCTATTTTGATTACAAATTTTATCTTTTTTTCTTTCTTTGTACAGGTATTTTCACCACATGTGGGTGAGATGGTTCACCTTCGACCGTTTATTGCAAAAACTCTTCACATCTCTTGCATCGGTCATGTGGATCTCCCTCTCTTTGTACATGTGAAAGGGGATGATTGGAATGAAGGTATGTTCAACATGTCCCCCAACTCCCCCTTCTCTTTTGATACATTTAAACATTTGTCTAAAAGGATTGTCAACAAACTATGGCTAATTCAACCTCTTGAAGGGTTGTAAATTACATCATCAATTTTCTGATTGGTTTATGTAGTGATGTTTTTTATGATTTTTGTTTTTAACAAATCATCAAATTTTAACGATCTAGATTGAACCAAATAGTTTCTTGATGCTGTAGTTTCTAACAAACAAAACAGCTAAAATAGCTGAAACTTGGTGACAGTTTCTAAACGAAAATAACATCAGCAGTCAATTGGGTGATTACTATCTAAAGTACAAAAATTGGTTACCTTAGAATTAGTCT
This sequence comes from Nanomia bijuga, assembly GCA_032273505.1. Taxonomy (NCBI): domain Eukaryota; kingdom Metazoa; phylum Cnidaria; class Hydrozoa; order Siphonophorae; family Agalmatidae; genus Nanomia; species Nanomia bijuga. Next base: position 3,748 of record JAUKPT010000408.1, read on the forward strand.
TTTCATACTTCTTTTGAAGTATGAAGTAAATAAGTAAAAGTAAAATTCTGTAAAAATAAGACTGTTTTGCTACTCAAAAACGTCAAACATATCTTTTCCCCAGAGATTGTCCGATCGTTTTTTAAATGCGTTTGTAGACGTTTGTAGACGTTTATAACACGGTTTGAAAAGACAATCACCGTAACATTCCTCGTTGCTTTTTTCTTCATGACTTTGTACCGATGTCCCCGAGTTCTACTTTCTGATAGGTTGAAAAGCGTTTTTCAGTTGAGATTTATCTTGTTTGTCATTAGGTTATACTACATATGTATCATATCACTTCGTCGTCTTCTATGCTTTGAGGAAGGTAATTTCAGTCTCTTTAAACGTGATTTGTAATCCAAGTGTTTGATACCTGAAATACACTTTGTTGCTCTTGCCTGCACTTTTCGATAGCTTTTGCATCAGTGATACTAAAAGGACCCCATATAATATTTCCATACTATAAGTTTGATCACTCTAGGGCCTTAATGACAACATTGTAATTTCATCTAGGTTTTCAAAAGATCTCTTAATGATCCCAAGTTTCATGTTCGCATGATGGCTGTTTACTTATGAAATTCAAGTCATTGTCAATTTCAATTCCAAGATCCTTTTCATATTCAGTTCTTTCAAGTCTTTTCTCGTTCATTTTGTATCCACGAAAGGGATTTGTCTTACCAATGCGTAAACATTTACACTTTTTGTATTAAAGGAAAAATTCCAAATACAAATACAAATACTTTAAGTGACATCTGGTAAATTGTTAATAAAAATCACAAAAAGAATCGGTCCTAGCCTCTCCTTTGCAGGATACCTCTTATTATGAATTTCCATCCTAAATAATCATTCTTGACTCTCACGTGTTGCTTTCGGTTTGACAAGAAACCTTTAATCCAGGTTAAAACCTTTCCTTTTATACCAAGTGATTTCAGTTTTTCAAGCCATCGTTCATTTGGAACACTATCAAAAAATCTTATTTTTGATATGTTCACAGGCTATTGAAGCTCTGCCTCATCTTCCTTCTTCCTGTTAAAATGAAACTATGGTTAGTCCAGTTTTTTGAGTCCCCCTCACTTAGTAAATTTTTGCGTAGTCGTTTTTTGACTTTTCTTCTGCATCATCTACTTTCTGTTTGATGTGATTCCTTTCGATTTTTGTGTAATAATTCCAAAAAGAAATTCCATACAGTTTAACTTCCTCAAATTATTCATAACCTTTTTCTTATCTTATCTTCTTTATTTTTTAGGGAATCAAAATCAACTTGAATTGAAATGTCTAGCTTTTTTGAAATATTGTTTACTTTTTTTTTTTTTCATCTTCTTTGATTCTAACTTCTTCTGCCCCATGAATGATAAAATCTTGGTAGCGTTTCTCCTGCTCAACTTGATTGACTTTGCTGTTGTTCCATGTTTCTTGAATTATTTGTCTGACTTCTTTTGGAACTTCGAGAATTTTGGTGTGTCTTTTTTTGACCATTGAATCCTCTTTGATTTTGTTAGCTCAACAGGTGGCAGCGTCACGCTACTCTTCGAGTTTCTTGTGTAACGAGTTTTCAATTTTTGATTCTATTTGCGTTACTTTCTTATCAAACATCAAACTCCCAATTGTTTGACCGCATGTTTTGCATATAAAATAAACTCTGTGACATTTGTTAAAAATTGGTTTCAATTTAGTGCTTCTTCAAATTTTCGTATGAAATACAATAGCGTGGACTAGAAGTAAGCCTGACAGCAGGTGAAAATACTGGGGTAGTGACATTTATTGGTGATGATGACTTTGGTTCTTCATTTGAAATAACCTCTGTTGGTGTTGTTGGAGGATGAGGTAAAATTCTTGTCGGTGTGAGTATTTCCTTTTCACAAAACTCACTTACGCTCTCTGAAGAAGTCTGAATCTTGTTTTAGTGAATGTTTCCGTAAATGTTTCCGTTAAAATGTTCCCGGTAATGACGTCACAGTTTTGCCTCGATTATTTTGGCCTGTTTTTGATAAGAACTTGCCGAATTTTTTATAAAAAGTAACTAGACTTTCGCTAATACTTTAACTATTATTATAAAGATAATTTTTATTCACTTTTTGACTTGTAATTTTGCCTTTTTAATTAGATTTATGTAGAGTAAGTGTTATTCCGCTTCACGCTTTACGTCTCTTGTTGCCCAGTGATATAATGTAAAATTTAAATATAATGCAAAAAAACAAACTTACTAAGTCCCTAAAACATGCAAAAAAAGCCAAATTTCATTAATATTAATATTCAATAAATTAACCCTGTCATAGACATTGAATAAGTACTTGTTATTGCATGGGTGCAAGTGCAATATACGATTAGGCTCATGCAATACACAAGACAAGAAAAAATAAATCCTAAAATAAATTTAAAGTTTATTGCATGTCCAAAGAAAATACATTTATCAAAATTTTCAAAAAGAATTCTCCCACAAAAAACTGTATGCATAAAACAATTGAATGTTTTTGTCAAAACAGGATCCAGAACCCATAATTTGCTTTGCCACTCAACCATGGTAAGCTACAATTTAAGAAATATTCAGGCAAAATCCATTATGCCCTTCTAAAATTTTTGCGCCTATGGTATGTTTATAAGATAAATAATATGTTTTAGCACAGCACGAATGGAGATTAATTTCTGAATATGTGCACCAGCAAGCTAAAGATACCACAAAGATTTATGAGGATGCAAAGGGTTGTGAGCCTATCTATGGGGCACCTGATATGAAGATGAGAGTGTATACTGATAGGGATTTGTTGCGATCAAGTCATTTGGGAGCTGATTGCTACACAAGGCCTCATCTTTGTGATTCTGGGTTTTCTCTTCAATTTCAAGTAAATTACGGTAAGTAACTTAATGTTAATATTTAATGTTTGTTCTTCTTACTTTTTTGGTGTTCCCTCTTGAAAAACACCCCCCTAAAAGTACAACTTTTAAATTAGCACCCCTATGATAAAGCGCCCCCCTCGATAAAGCATCCCCTAAAAAAGCCCCACTATAAGTCTGAATTTTTAATTAGTGCCTGTAATGGTTGAGTAGCCGATTTAAGAGCCGAGTTGTGATTCAATTCAAGTTGATCCAACCTAAATACGTATATACAATAACCTTGATAAATAATACTCACGACTTAATAATCTATAATAATTGATAATAGTTCATCATAAACATCAGATAATAACAGGGTCTGGACAATGCATGTTTTTCCTGTTTTTCATGTTTTTGGGCATCTGAGCATGTTTTCCTGTTTTTTTCCTGTTTTTGGGCCTTTTTTAGGTAAAAATCATGTTTTTAGGTCCTGCCTGCTCCATAAAAAAAATAAATAGCTCTGTTATTGTTCATTTAAAAGATATTTTCATATCACTATGGTTTCAGACCACCCATGATTCTCATTTATACTCAGGATGCTTATTAGCTCTTCTTTAATTCTAGATTTGTCGACCACCATTTGCAGGATATTGGCCGCCTTGAACTATTTTCTAGACATTTATGTCTTATTTTTTAGTGTACTTATGACTTATTTGTTTAGCTAACTAGCTAACAAAGGATCATGAGGCAAAAAGGAAGTAAAAACAGCCTGTTTTTTGGGTGTTTTTTGTCCTGCTTTTTGGTGAGAAAATGTCATGTTTTCTTCCTAGACCCCTGTAAGTGGCCAAGCCATTTCAATCTTCTTTCCTGGATGGTTTCACTCAACGGTTTGAATTTCACTTTTTCTTTCAGCTCTTTGATTGGTTATTTTGTCAGGCCATTTTATGTTAAGCATTTTCCGTAGGAGGGTCCTCTGGTCTTATGGTTTTTGTTGTATTTTCTATTTACGACCTTAAGTTCACTGTTGTATAGCATCACACTGCTGGTATATGCCTCGAAAATCCTACATTTCGATTATATGGTAAGATGGTGAGATCTGATAGCTTTCTAGTTTCTTCATGGCATCACAGGTCAAGCCCTTTTTCTTTTTATATGTTTACTTTATCGACCATTGACCCAATTGCATTTCTACCATGTTGTTTCATCGCCAGGAATCACATATTCTTCTCACTTGCTTTAATTTTCTGTTAGGTTTCCAGTTGCATGCATCTCAGGAACTATCCTTTGCACTTTCCTCATTTTTTGTGCAAACAGTACAATCGACTAAGCAGGATCAACTAGAATCTTACAAATATAAAGTCTTGAAAACCTCATGTCCTTTAGCCCTGTGGCTCGGGTTTTTCAAATATGCTCACTTGCCTGTTGATACCTATCTGTTCTCATTTTCAGAGGTCTAGAAAATATAGATGAAACCCAATCTTCTCAAAATGGTTTAAGTGAAAATTGGGTTCAAAAACCCTCAGGATATGCCCATTAAATGAGCAAGTGAACCCATTTTCAAAACATAAGACAAGGCTTGAAAATATCTTACAGAACAAATTATAAATTTCTTTTAGGCAGATATGTTGGTCTTAAATTTACATATTCAAATACTGTCGTTATTAGTAACCCTCCTGATTACTCTATTTCTTTATTTTATCAGGTACGATGACATGGCTGAGGCCATGAAGGAAGTTACTAAAAGTAATTCAGAATTAACAACAGAAGAAAGGAACTTGTTATCTGTCGCTTACAAGAATATTGTTGGAGCGAAACGTTCGTCATGGAGGGTTATCTCCAGCATTGAACAAAAAGCTACTGGAAAAGAGGTATTGTTCTTTATTAATAAATAATATTTGACCAACCCACATCTTAAGTTCTTCTGAGAAGAGTGGTTTCGCTTGATCAACTTAAAAATAATTCAATCAATCCTAGGATATTTACTTTCCTGGATTTATTGACTGTGATCGTACCTTGCCCAATACTGGTATTATATTACCACACACCTGTTTCTCAAGAGAGAAGATGTACCTTTTCACCAAGTCCAGTTCACTTGATGCGAAACCTAACGTTATTTAGCACATGTAATAGTTGTGAAACTGGTCGATTTCACATTGTTTTTGATGGGTCTCAATGAATCTATTTAAAGAACCTGCTGGATTATCAGTAAATAAAGCATGGGTTTGATCCTGAAAGCTCTGCACATGCATAGTGCCACTATGTCCTTAAATTCTGTTTCTAGAGTGGTCTGGCAACCATGTGCATTGTTTTTATATTATAATTTCTGATGTGGAACCTTTTCAACAAAATAATTATTGATTTTCTCTTAACCATGACAGTGAAAGTGCATTCTAAAGCATTTTAAAGTTCTTAAATTTAATTCTTATTTCCAATTATGCTGGACAGTGTAGGTACTTATGTTTCAAGACATTAAATGTCTAATTTTATAATTCCTATATTGGTAATTTTCGCACCAGGGCTAGAAAATAGGGTGATACATAAACTATATGCAGCGATTTTGAAAAAAATTATTTTTGCTTCTTTCGGTCTGCCAAGGTCCAAATTCGGTCCGCCGAGGTCCAAATTCGGTGTCGGGATGTAAAATATTTATTGATACAACTTTTACCTGGCTTTGTTGCCATTGGAACAGCTGTTTTTGGAAAACACTTTTTTCTCAAAATGGCTTTAAATATTATATCAATAGAAGCGGAATTTTTTTATTTTCAAGCTATAATAAAAATAGAACATACCTTGAAATCTATCTTTTGGGTTTAAACCAAGAATAGGTTATTGTGTGACGATGATTTCTCTCATTTTAACCAAAGGATTTAAGTTTTAATTTGAAATTATATCTCAGCTTTTTGACTTTCTTTGGCCCAAATCAAAAATACAAGCTACAAACTTTTCTTTTATTTACTTGTTGTACAGCTTGTAAATTGGACAACTTAGGGTTGATAAACGAGGACTACATCATTATTTGGTTGAATTTCCATCAAACTGTTCTTGTCCAGTGTCTAATCTCTGGGTGATGGCGACTACAAGTAGGTTTTTGGTGGTGCATCTTCTTTCAAAAATATTGCTGTTACTTGCTCGCCATTATCCTGGATAATTAGACCAAGAAAGAATCTGATGAATTAGTCTCTGTCCAATTATGTATCTTGGGTAAATCGCAAGACATCGTGTTTTCTGTGACTGAACATGTTTAAAGTATTTTTCGTGCATTTTTCTTAACACATTTTCTGCTGCACAAAAAGAGGACAGTTTGCTTTGACCTTGAACATCGATACCTTCCGCTATCTAATTAGGTTAACAATTATATATGTAAATCAACTGGGTTTTCGAAACTACATCCATCAATTCCTTCTTGTCGACTAGAAGACTATTGTGGCTTTTCTTGCATAGCTAAACAAATTTCTGGACATTATTAGTTGTTGTTAGTCCGTCAATATTGGAAACATCGTTTGAGTGTAAAATTTAATGTTTTGTCAAAGAATTGTTGCAATTTAAGGTTCTTATTTGTGGTTTTGTTTTCTTTATTTTGCCATAAATGTTCAGTTTTTTTTTATTAGGTCTCTCCTTCTACATCACTTGTCGAAACGTTCAGGTCCAGTTTTGCTGATAAACCTGGCCAGTGACCCCTGAAAAGCCCCTGAAATTAGATGTTGCCCCTGAAAATTAGTGAAAAAATGCTGCAAATGTCCTTTGTTCACTCCCAATTGCAAGTTTATTCTCTTTATGGATGTGTTCGTGTGAAACTGTGTGAAAAATCACAACTCCAATCACAAAATGATTTTTTGGCATAATTCATCACAGGGATATAATTTAAAGAAAAAAAAAAATCAGAAAAGATGCCTCTTGATATTTATATGGTGTTAGGGCTCAATTATGAAATGATATAACTTAGAGCCGAATTATGATATTTATGTTACATTTTCAGAAAAAGTCTTTTAAGGACCAAGAATTATTTTCTTTGATTTTTATGGGATATTTTGAAGGAAGGGTTTCTTCAACACTAGGTCTCACAATTGATACTTAAGTAACACAACCATTTTATGGTTATTGATTCGATAATGATGAAAAAATTACCCTATAACACTTATATCTTTTCATATTATGACCTTTATATTTTCACGCTATAAATGGATACCAACATAACATAACATAATCTATCATATTTATAAAAAAGGGTTACCTTATTTTTTTTGCTTGACCTTTATCATATAAATCATGCATTACCTGGTATTTTCCATTAATAGGCTGTAGATTAATACCTGAGTAGTTCAATATTAGCAACAATCAACATCAGAATTTAAGTTTAATTCCAAATAGAATGTAAGTAGGAATATCTTGGCACTAAAAGTGGCCCATAAAAGGTCCCCCAGACACTACCTTGTTTCTCGTAAATTTCTCGTCTGTTGAGAAAGGACCAGAAATGACTAGGTGAGGGACCTCAAAAAGGGACTGGAACCAAATATCTATATCTCAGAAATCGCTTGGTGTAAAGGCCTAAAACTAAATGGGAGTCTTTCATGAAACAATGATCATGCACCAAAAATTAGCAAAATCTTAAACGGTGGGTGGCATTTCTCATTTTTTTCGGTTTGATGACATGGAATGACCCAATTATGGAATTGATCAAATTAAAACAGGAATTTAAAACAATCATTTTGATTAGTTCAACTGAAATGCAGCCTCGAAAATGGACTTTTGTCGTATGGGAAAATGTTTTCAAATTAAAGGTTGAGTTTTCGAAAATTACATAAGCACTAGACTATTTGATGAAAATTGAGCTCATTTAGAACAAAAATTATCAAGCAGGCAGTAGAAAAGTACTCACAAGCTACACCCTCATGGCCACTTGGGAAAAAGTTTTCTCATCAAGTTAGTTTATCAACTCAACTGAAATCTGAGGAATCTGAACTGAATGCACATATCAAAATAAAAAATATGCATGTAATGGAAGGTTCCATGCTGAGGGGTCGGTCCATTTTAATTATTCCAAAATGATCAAACAAAGAAAATATATTTGGGATTGGTGATGGTATAGTAACTTTAAGACAAGATTAAACAAACTATGAATCTTTTGAACAATTTCTTGATTGCTTTCTAACAAATTGTATGAACCACCCACGAGTCCATCATTTTTGGGATGGATTGAAATGAAAAATATGCTCCATCCTGGAGATCAGGTTGAATGCTCTCATATCATGGCTACTTATTTCTAGCAGAAATAGTGAGGCATTGTAGCCAGTGTAGCAAGTGTGACGCAAAGAAACTCAACTTTGATCAAATTACTTCATTTTGAATCATATAACAACTCTTTTTACAGTATTTTACATATTACTGATCTTGTATTGAATTTAAATTTCAAAACTAACTGTAGTGTACTGTTATCCTCATAAAATCGTGAGGAAATGAAATTCGACCAATCAGATTGTATTTTAGATGCCATCATTATTCCCAATCACTGTGTAGAAACGAAAGAAGCCTACAGAATATTAATGAAGCTACAAGAAAAGCTGAATTAGCCATTTTTTAGTAAATGTTATGAACTTTGGAACAAAAAAACATATTTCCTCTCCTACATTCGACAGAGTTGGCTATAAAGGGGTCACTTTTTCACTAAAAAGATAAGATTTTTCCTAGCCCCAAGGTATATGTACAAAATGACTTGATGATAATGGGGTCAAGAAAATGTCTGGTTCAAAAAAATAGACCCAAGTGCCTATCAGATCTCAATATTAGCCCAAGATTTACCCATAAATTACTCAAGATTTACCTATAATAGATGATTGCAAAAAAGCTTTTAAAACCTTTTTTCCACTCCACATTACATAAAAAAATGATGCCCCACGAAGAAACAGTATCAGGACCACCTGAACAACGTTTAGGTTTAGATAAACCAAACCAGAATCTGACACTTTAAGGGTCTACCGAGGAGTCTACCGGAAACGAGGAAGAAAGTGACTTGTATTCTGTTTTGTATTTTTTTTCAGTTAATCCCAATATGAAATATTGAATCCCTCTAATTTCTCTAATATCTCTATAATTTCTTAATAATAATTCAATTGTTTGATCCTCAATTCATCTGCCTTCTCAACAAATTTTCTTATATGCTTGATGTACATCTGTTAATCCCCCCTCCCCTAGGGGGGAGCTAAAAAAAATTGACCCTTATTATTTTAGGGGAGGGATCTTATTTTCTGACATTTGGGGAACTAAGTAAAGTAGGGGAGGGACTGTTCAAATGTTTAACTAATAATTTTGATTTTTGTTTTTCAAAAATTGCATTTCCCAGAGAGCATATACAAATTTGAAATTTTTGGAGCTGGAGTAATGGGGCACGACTAATTGGTCAAGGTTATCTTCAATCCTCGAAACCATGTCACATGGCATTCATTTCTTTTAGGAACTTGCCAGAGATTACCGTAAAAAAATAGAAGGAGAATTACATGAAGTCTGTCAAGAAGTACTTACATTATTAGACACACACTTAGTTGAACCAGCTGTCACTATCAGCGACAATGGTGCACCTCAAGCTGAATCTGCTGTCTTTTATTTAAAGATGAAAGGAGATTATTACAGGTAAGGGAGTAGTATTGTGTTTTTGTTTCGATTGACATGTATAGTTCATTTGGTAGACCAAAGTGACTACATTTCTAGAAAGTTACTAAAATTTTGTCTCACCAATAATTGTCAGACTAAATATTTGGTCCGATTTGTTTTTTTCAGTATTCTTCTTAATGTCAGTTAAAGTACAAAAAATTGTTTAAACATTTTTCATAATTTTTTTTTCACTCAAAGATTCTACTATAGCATTATACTTAATTATTATGCCTTCAAATGATAGATAATAGAAACGAATAATTTTGACGTAAGGGATTTTCGATCCTCCATGTCAAATATTTCACAGGCACGTGATCTTACGTCAAACCGCTTACTACATGGGGAAAATGGGTTTAAATTGTGTGCTGGGAATTTAAGTTCGTGTGGGTGTACATGCGTGAGAACGCCTTTGATAACGTGACATGCTTTCGTAAATTAATTGGGTTTTTCTTATTGCCTCACTCATTCAATAATCCACAGATGTTCGAGATCGCAACTAAATTGTAACAATCAGTTTTTTTGATTTTGTTATTCCTTAAGGTGGTGTTACTTAAACACCAAAAATAAGTTCCAAGAAAAATTCAATGTGGAAACCTTTTTTGTTTTTGTTTTTTGCTCTATCCCATTATAAAAAAAGGTGAAAGAAAAATCCTAGAAAAAAGTGCACTTTTAAAATGTTCAAATTGAAAAATGGATTAGATAGCTGGATTAAGCATGAAAAATAGATGAAATAAAGGTATGGTTTGCTATGTTAGGATTTCAACTTGCAATTTAGTTGCGATCTCAGTCAAAATATGACAGTTTCAGGTGCATTAAAGCCTTTTTTTGCTATTTATGAAATTTTAGAAAAGGAACAAATTATTAGTCAGCAAAAGTGACCAAAATAATTGAAGGTGACTAAAATTTTGTCTGATAAGTTTGGCCAATAAGGTATGTGACTGTTCGATTTCTTTTATCAGATTTCAAATATTTTGGGTGGTGTGTTTAATCTCATTAAATCTCCTAATTTTTTCACCCATAATAACATTTGAGGTGAAAAGATTTTGAATATAGATTACTCTCTTGGTACAACTTTTTGCTGATCAATATACAGTTCTTTACATCCTGTTATAATTTTAACATCTTTATTTTTCTGTTTAGATATTTAGCAGAAGTAGCAGAAACTGCTGATAAAGCAGATGTTGTAGAACAAGCCAATGATGCATACAAAAGTGCTTTTGAAGTCAGTGAAAAAAAATTGAAATCAACCAACCCAATTAGACTTGGATTAGCTTTGAATTATTCAGTTTTCCATTATGAAATTAGATCTCAACCATCAGAAGCTTGTAAGCTCGCTAAACAAGCATTTGATAATGCCATTGCTGAATTGGATAGTCTTCCAGAAGATTCATATAAAGACAGCACTTTAATCATGCAACTTTTAAGAGACAACTTAACCTTGTGGACGGCAGATCAACAAGACGCAGATACGTGTGATGCTAACGAATAATAAAAAGAACGCTTTTTAATTCCAACATGGCACTGAAAAAGTGGTAAAATGTGGACATTTTTTTTGAGGGGAAAATAAAAAAAATTGGACAGTGAATGATGAGAATGACTTGTTTATAGTACTTTTCGAATATCGAGCACGTTGTGTATTATATTGTCATAGTAAAGATAAAAAATAGTGATCGGTTGCTGCATAAAATTTAAAAAAAAATCAATTCTTGGATATATAGTACTGGTTATCATATCATGTATCTACGAAACGGTTGCACTCATTCAGTTATGAAAACTAGTTACAACAACTTGGAGTCGAGATAAAATATACATAGTTTCGATGACACATTCATCGACAAATCCTTTTTTGAGCTATATTTAATCGTGTTGTTGATACCAAAGTTTAGATTATTTTTTTTAAGTCGGCACATATACCACATCCATATTATTCAGAACCAACAAAACAAAATACGTGTACAACAAACTTCATGACAACGATTACTTTAAAATTATTGAGTGTGAATTGAAATAACTCTCGAAACATCATATACGAACTTGTGTATTATTTGAAAACATTGAAAAACGTTCTTACTTGAGAATATTGCTTATCGTTCGACTTTTTTATTTACGTTATTTTTATCATACATTTAAAAGAAAAGAAAAAATATCTTAGGTAGTGTTCAATATGTCCTCCGCTGTTTTTACAATCAAACAAAAGATTCGTCCATATCCATTTTTATTGTTAATGCGGAATTCAAAACAAAGACGGCTTCATTTTTTTCCATTTTTCATCTTCATAGACATTGTACAGTTTTAATCCTGTCCGTAGTTGCCAGGTTTTTTTTTTTTTGCGTATGTCAACATTCATCATGACGACAATTGACAGTTTCAGTAATATCGCTTCTCACGTCATTTTTACGTTACCTTCTGCTAAAGAAGTGTATTATTACCTATTATTAAAAAGGATTCGCTTAGATTTAGTAAGTATTTTAATAAATTTTTGAAGCGAAGTTCCAGGACTTGTCATATTGTAATTTTTCGATCTTTTTATTGACTGGAGAAGAAAATTATATTGCCTATAAAATTGTTTTGTCGGATTTTACTCGATTTCCATCACTTAATTTTTTTTTCCACATTCAATATTTTTGTTGATAAACCTTATACTCAACACTTAATCAAATCAGCTATTTAATTGATTTTGATATTATCATATCATTGTATGATGGTTAGTTGATGTCCCCGTCTTCCTGTGCAAAGATGAAGGGACTTCTATGATTCCATTAGTTGAATCCTTTCATTGTGGTCAGAAAAAAGTTTTTAGTCAAATGGTCACGGAAAACAGTAATTTTACTGATAGTCGAGTTAACGCCTGAATTCCCATTAAGTTGTGAAACTGCAGGAAGATATCGAAAGTTAAGTACAGTAGGAGAGCAGGTATCGAACTATATGGTCTGCTATTTCTCGTTCAGTACCATCCCATCAGTTATTTCGCCTTTTTTCAGAGAATGTTTATTATTCCAAATGATGGCTCAATATCATTTTTAGAATTATCGGCACATCGTTCCTGTATTTATGAGGTACTTTCGATTTCAAGAAAAAAATGGATAGCTGAAAGATAATAGCTTACGTATACTTGTGCAATAAAATTGAATGTCGTAATCAGATTATATACCAAAAAAAGTTTTACGAAGTGAAGTTATTGTTTACACGACGTTCCTATCGTAAATTAATGATTATTAATGATAATGGTTGTCAGGTCTCTGGAAAACCTGGAAAAGTCAGGAATATTTTTAAAAATCTTAAAATAAATGCCAAGATTTTAAAGAAAATGTCAGGAATTTTGGACCCTCGCTCAAGAGACAACTGCCTCAAAAATAGGCTGGGAATTTTGTCACATTCAAGTCCTGGCAACCATGATGATATCTCGCATTGATAAAATGTAGTGAAGGTAATATAAATTTAAGAAATATATGCAATTTCATGTAAGCTATGGGTACAGTAGAAATGATCAACTTAATTTAATTCATAAGTTAATAATAAAGAGATTTAAGCAACCATTTAGACAATATTAATAGTTTAAGTACTGAACCAGAAATCGCAGCACGTTGGCAAGGCCTTTATACAGTACGCCATGCATCCGACCCTTCAAAGTGAAATTAGCGTCACTCGGTTGATCACAATCGTTAAGCTTTCAAAAGATTCCTGTTACGTGAATATAAAGTGCTGTGCATAAAGTGATTACAAAAAGCTGTTGTAAACGCGAATGATTAGTTCTCGGCAGGTCATCTTTAAGAACATATATCTTATGCGTCGCTTTGATAGCATCTTTAAAATTTGGCATGATACTTTGATTCCCTAAATTAAACACTGGTCGATTCAAAAACATAATTTGCTGAAGAAATTGCATAATCAGCATTTTCAGCATGTTGCATATTTGATAAGGGGTGGTACTTTAAAGTACCCTTTATAAGAGAAGGGTTAAACTAGGCAAATTTTCGAATGTATCTAAATCTTTATACGTCAACATTTTTGACGTGACGTCATCGTGACGTCATTTTTTAGGTATGACGTAAAAAATATCCGACATAAAGCAAAATATCGACAAAAAGGTTTTGGCTGAAATATGATATGGCGACGTCGTGTTCGATTTTCAGGTCATATGCTTACTTCAAACTATATTTTTGGCTATTCACATTTTTCATGCTTTCATATAGGAAAATAAAGCAATTTTTGACTCTCACTTTTGTATCCTTATAAACTCTATATTTGGCCAGAATGTGTCTTGCTAATAGATGAAAATGTTATTCTTGCTGATCGTGCTGATGTCCAGTTAAGTTTTTTGCAGCACTGAAGGATACTTTGAGTTGCATTGTTTTAAAATATGGTGGCCCTTGAAAGCCCAGTAGAAAACACCCCTAATGGAGAAATAGAAGAACAGAAAAATGTATCAACTTATTTTAAGGAGGTATACGCGTTAATAGGTGTTTCGAAAATGTATTGTTTTTTATGTAATTTTAATCATTACATCGTTCCACATCTGAAAATGATCAAAAAAATTGGGGTTTTCGGCCAAAATTCCGCTAGAATGACCCAAACATCTTGCCCTTTCTCCTATATCTGTGGTACATTTGTGTAGCATCAGAGGTTAAATTGATGGCGCCAAGCCGTTGCAGAAGAAGTAAGTTCGAAACTTGTCACCTAAAGACTTGTCACAGGTAAAACATTATTTGAAAATGTGATGCCAATAAAATAATATAGGTTTCCGGCCAAAATCGGGGTATTTCAGCCATTTCTCACCCAAAAATACCATGATTTTAGCATGTCTTGATGTAATTGCTCATGCTTTACATATCATGAGAGAATTTGGTGACTTGATAACTCGTAATGTTACAAAGGAAACATAATAACGAAATTGCTTGCGCGTGTATAATTTGCGAAGTCTTGTAATTGTTTTACATGTATAGTACAGTACTTCGATGCATTAAACATTAATCCACAGGGTGATTAATAAGTCGTAATATTTGCTCACACGCATAATGGCATGTTTCATACTGAACCACGATGATTATCAGTTGACTTATACACCAGAGCATGTTTAAAGCTGGTTTAAGCTAAACACTGCCCTGAGCCCGGTTGTTCAAACATCAATTAGCTTAAACACTGTTTAACGCGAGATATTTCTATTGTTATCGAATCAAATACAATAGGCTTAAACGGTGTTTAGCTTAACACAGCTATAAACATGCTCTTAACAAACTGGCATTGTTCAGTCACAAGGAAATAAGCTAACGTGATTTCTGTAATTTCGTTTACCAATTAGGTGTATTTTTTTATGTATCAAATATAAACTAAAATTATACTGTTTTATTAATTGGTTGATTCTTTTAGCAGAAGATTTCAGACCCCCTCCTATAATTTTTACGAAGGCCGAACTCATAGTTAAGAGGTAAACATTACGCACAAACGGTTTTCAAAATGGTGACAATGCTGATGTGTATTGGGTTTTTATTTTTGGAAAATATTTATTTATTTTCTACATCGTCAAATCTTGAAG
This sequence comes from Nanomia bijuga, assembly GCA_032273505.1. Classification (NCBI taxonomy): domain Eukaryota; kingdom Metazoa; phylum Cnidaria; class Hydrozoa; order Siphonophorae; family Agalmatidae; genus Nanomia; species Nanomia bijuga. The sequence goes on from JAUKPT010000408.1 coordinate 18,758, forward strand.
TCTTTTTTATCAGATAGGATGTCGTGCAATAGCGGTTTTGTGGTTTCGACTGAAAGCAATACAGCAACTAAAATCATTTGTCATCGTACCAGAAGTACTAGTTATATCAATTATTGTTTATAATAAAGAGAAACAAAAATTACATTCAAACTTGTTTTCTTATTTATCAATGTATTCATAAAATTGAAAGATATGATGGATCAACCTTACCATTCAGGTCGTACGTAGAAATGTATTTCACGAAAGAAGGCACTGTAATATTCTTGATCTTGATTATGCACCAGGTTTCATGAATTAATTCATGTCAATGTGTTTCATGTTTGGTATATATATATTTTCATGGTAACGAGAGATGGGGCGGTGAAAACACCGTTTATTAGCAGCGTTGAATAATTCATTAAACGGGTTCCTGTAAATTGCAATATTTTTCAATGACAAACTTCGAGAGAAAATTCATGGACGGCACAACAACTTCTGAAAGCATGATAAAAAATATCTTTATGGCGGTTACTATTATTTCAAAGATTAAGATAGAAACCAAAGCGTATAAACGAGGATGAGAGGGGCTAAATTACTATCATTAAGCAATTCCGAGGGAAAGTGGGTTGTCGGTTGGTAGCTAGGTACACTACGTGGGACTTAAGCCATTGCCTCGATAAGCACGTCAAGAGCTTGTTCATAGCTGTTTCATCATAAGTGCAAAATATTAACCATTTAGCCATATATGTCGTTAGGCGAGATTATGATCTATGCAATTTAACACAATTCATGCATATCATCTTTTAAACTTGACGAATACAGGCATTTATTACACTCTTCTATTTATAAAAGTCTAACAGCCTATCTATGATCATAAAAAATGCACTAGACAAGATGTGTAAAGTATTCCGTGTTATTTTACACAGAGACATGCGTGGTATTGAGTATGTTGACTCAACTATTAGTCATGTATTTGTTGATATATCAATGTTATGAAACGAAACCATACAAATCATTATTTGCATGATAAGCATTAACTCGAATTTGTGGCTCGGGATGTAATTTCCTTATTATGGGACATCTCAAAAAGTTTTTCATATTATTTAACAGAAAGTGTCTGGTAATGGGGGTGGAGTGGGGTTGAGCATAATCTGTTAATGAAAACCTTCGATAAAAAAATGTAGTTCTCCAATGTCCCTAATACCTCAGTAAAAAGGGTAAAATAGTTTGAAATAACGATTTGAGAGTCATCCCCCTTTATATTGCGCTTTTTTTCCTAAGAAAAAAATAAAAAGTGGATTGATGGTTGCAATCATAATTATGGTTGTCCATTAAGACGAGTGGGGGGGGGGGGGGTAAATATTTAACAGACATTTTCTGTTAAAATATATGAACCTTTTTTGAGAAGTATCTTATCACATACACAAGTTTAAGACAAATAAGAATATTCTTAGTTTAAAAACCATTTTTTTTATCCACTTCACCATGACATGTTTTGTCTGTCGACATAATCAAACTACATAAAGTGTTTATTGTACGAAAACTATCCTGTAAATAATGAGTTGACATCTTTAATACCAGGAAGCATATGAAATATGAAATATGCTGTTTCGACAAGCATGGATGTATATGGGGGGCAAATCGCCCACCCCTGAAAAACCCCTGTTCCTATCAAGATACAGAGTTAAAAAAACGTATGAAGAATATATAACACAATTCAAGATA
>JAUKPT010000409.1:0-20455 GCA_032273505.1 Nanomia bijuga
ATTGTTTTCAAATTTTGGGCCGTCATTTAAAGATTCCCCGCATCGGTTTCTGCATCCATATCAAATTTCAGGTTAATCTGACAACTTTCAATTTTCAGGGGTGGTGGTCGCTTTGAGGGTGCGGGAAGTCTGTCTGTCGGTCGGTTGGTGACGTCATTGTTATAAATGAACTCGTTATCGATTTATTACGAATATTATTCGGAAAGATTTTTTGCTATCAGGTGGCCTCGGCAAGGTTGGCGAGTTTTCCTCCACAAATATCTTGTCCTTGCTCGTGCAATTAGTATTAATTTTTAAAAGATTCTTTACATAAACTATTATAAACTATTATACATATCCATTATACAATCAAATTTAATATTTTTAACTGCATTTATTGCATATATCAAAACTTGACTTTAACTACAGAAAGCAATATGTTTTGGAAGGGGTACTTTTTTCGTGGACACACTGTATATGTAATCGATTTCCAGGTGATTTTTAAGGAAATGTGCTGACTAACTGCACAAATCACTGTTTCGTGACTCTTTACAGTTATTGCTGCTTATTGATTAGCACATAGTTAAATATCTCATAAAAAACAAGTCCCATCATAGTTCCCATAATGCATATTAATAGGCGAGACGAAGTAGATAACGCTAGCGGCGACTCACTTTTTATCAAGTTGTCGGATTTTTGACTGATTTTGTCGGAGATTCTCTTAACCCTTCCAGATTATTCCAAACGAAACAATAAAGCCTTCCAAACAAGAAAGATAAAAGCAAAAATCGAGTAACAAGGTATGTAATCCGGGGTGAATTACCATACCAGCCCAAATAGGATCAAGGTATGTAAAATCTCGACGCAGTATAAGAAACATAGGGTTTAGGAGATGAATCAAGGTCTTTGTATGATAAGAAAAGGTATTGACTTCAGAAAAAATTGTGATGGCAAAGGGAGACTTATCTACAAAGAAAAAGGTCTTCGAACTCTATTTTAAGATTAACCTTAAAACTCTTTTTTATCTGAGTCGAATGACCTGAGAAACAAACTAAAAAACATAAATTGAAAAACTTTCTGCTTCAGTATACATGCCACATTCTCAAAATCATTCAAGTAAGAATAAATTCATATGCTTGATTTAAATCAAAACACGCTTCTTAGAAGAAACCGTGCTCGCTTATATAGACAAACAAATCATTTATGCAGAAACGACCAAAATCATGAGTAGTAAATATCACATCTCTATAAAAACACTACAATAAGTATTTAGTTGAAGTGCATTGAAGAGAGATAAGCTACTAGTAGTAGGTTGAATAATTGATCTCCCAGAACAGGTGGAGATGGAGAAAAAAATCAAGATATTTTATGTGATAATTAGCTTACAGGTGGCACACCAAATAGCATTGAAAAGACGACATTTTGAGAGAGAAAACGCTTCCTTATCAAGTCAACGATATTTAAAATTTACAAGTGAATATTTGTGTGTGATTTTGATTCATGACATTTAGTAAAAATAGCAGTAAAGTATTAATTATGATACACACACACGTGAGTTTGAATGAAGACCTCGAGTACAATGTTAAATCATTTTTCTAGCCTTTCGCTATTAGTATATAATTATAACTCTTATTATTGAAAAGCAGCAACGATAAGCAAAGCTAAGACAGAAAACTCACTAACAAAAACCTTCTTTTTTATTATCTTCCTTAGAATTGCCTATGAGTATCTAAATCAATAAAATTAAATCAAGGGGTTTAACAACAGTAAACTTCTCTTCAAAGACCTGGCTTCTCAGGTTTTCGTTTTTATTTCCTAATGAGAAAAATTAGTTGAAAGAGACCTCTTAACCTTTTTATGGTGAATAAAAAGTCCACTAAGGGCATCAGTTAAGAACTTTTAAAAGATGCTCTATGACATGTTCAAGTTCAAGTTCAACTTCAACCTGACTGTTTATCTGTACTAAAATCGTCAGGTTGTGATTCTTTTAGTTTGCTTGAATGTGAGTTTTATTTTTCTCTTCACATGCGAGTTCAAACATTAACCTTGCGTGTCAAATCTTTAGTTTTTTTCTTGCTAAAAGAACATTTCTTGATTTAAAAGTCAGCCGAGTTGAGTTTGTAACCAAACATTAGAATAAAGGTACAACTGGGTAGACGTACGAGCCGGGGTGAGGCTGAGGGTTGCAGCCACTCCAGCCAGATATAAAATCTAAAAATTCAAGGCAAAATCAACCTTCCTCCAGTAAACTTATTGCATAAAATGGCTAAAATGACATGTAAAGCGCGAAAATAGTTCAACATTTCTCAACTCTATTTACAGGACCTGACTGTTCATTTGGACTTTTTCACACAAACTTGTTTACTTTCCTTAGTCGTCAGGTTGTCAGGTTATTTGAAAAATCAATACAACTTGTTTGTTTGTTTGTTTTTTTGTTTGTTTGTTTGTTGACGAAGAAACAAACAAACATGTCACAATAATTTTACTTTTCAATAAAATTTATTTTCTTATTCTAGAGAATGATTTCCAATAATCAATTATGTATCCTTACAAAGACCACTACTACTGAAATGCAGTCAAGATGGGGTCAATACGGTGCCTGGAGATCAACTTCCCTTCCTAATGCGCAGGATTTCGATAGACAAAATATCAACAACGACATGAATTTAATACAACCACATTCTACATGTGCTGATGTTGTATGCAAGTACAAAACTCGGCAAATTGGCAATCTACGAGAATATACTATGGTTTCCATAGCAAGCTATGTTAGAAAGCTATTTCATCACTCCACAATTGCTTCGTTCTATGACATGACATGCTATGAATAAAAATCACAAATCATCATAAAGAAGGAATTCAAATTGTTAATCAAACAAAACAATTCCTTCTTTATGATATTTTGTGACGTTTATTCGTAACCATCAAATGTGGGCTGGGATGATTTCTGATGTTTTAAACATATATTTGACGTCTTTTTATTTGTTAGTGCCATGAAAGCGGTTTTAGTTTCTTACAAAATTCTTAAACATAGGTGTATGGCTGTTACTACACGAATCAGATAGATTGTATTATTGTATCTAGGACTTCGATACAACAACGGGTTCAGCAAACGTTAATACAGCTTGAAAAGACGTATCGTATATTATTGAATGCATTTGTGCAAAGCATTTCAAAAACCTTCCGAAGCTATTTGGAAATCGTCCATGTGATTTGAATTCCACTGTGAGTGCCCCTCCCCTTGTATACTGAATATTCTAGAAACCTACATCTATATCCTTCTTTAAACTCACTTTCCACCATGCGTCATGTAATAAATTGTCATACAAGCTCCACCCTGATACAAAACACTCACAAAAGCAATATTAAAGAGAACATGTATAAATAACGAGGCATACACTGTTCAAACAAAAATAATCATCACAGATTATGATGAAAACAATCAATAAAAAAATAAATAACTGGATTTGAAATCAAAATCTACCATATGAAATAATAAAATTTGATGTAGAAGAAGCAAGTATTCATGGCGGGATAGATACGTTAGTTGCTCATAGTTGTTGGTTTACAGCTATTTTGTAACCAATAAATTACGAACTAGGAAATAACTATCGAAGTAACTATCAACAATAAAATAAAAAGAGTCCACTAACCTCATATCTTCAGGTAACATGTAAGACTGCATACAGATCCATCATCTCTTCTTTCTTCTTATTCTGGACAGTTAAAGTTACTGGGATGTACCTTAATTCTATTCAAACTTTCAGCATTAGCATTTATTACCATAGAAGGCTTACACAATTTCTGCCAGAAATAAAAGACTGTTAGTTTCTACCGCAAAGATCTTAGTTTCGAGGCACTGTCAAACCAACCCACAACCGCATCTTAATGTATCGCTCCTTATATGCGCCCTATTTCCCCGTTTTCCACCATTTACCTTTTCATCTTCAAAAAGTCCCCTAAAAGAATTATGTATACACATACGTAAGAGTTCCATTCCGCCAACCTTAACCCCCCCTCAAACTTGCCTGCCCAGGTTCCCCATTCTCCAGACGATGCCTTTATCTCTCAATGATTTTTTTCAGGTACATTATCCCCAAGTGAAAATGGGGCGAGACAAATTTAAATTTATCATTTTTATGTAGTGGTGAATGAGAAGAAAACACAACATTTTTCATCTTATAATTCTTTATTGCAATTACTTAAATAACAATAAGCAAAGTACACTGGTAATTTGACAACCATACTTTCTACTTCTTCATATGGATATAATGGATATTTAAAACAAAGAGTTGTAGAAATAGTAGTAAGAATAATCTTTCATGTATCACTGCACGTTTTTTAAGTTATTATCATTATTATAAGTAAAATATCTTGGACTATATCCCACCTTGACCCTTTCTCTATAACCATCAGGGGCCATTTACATAAAACGTATGTATGAAGGGGTTAGTATACAAGATAAAATTTATGTAGATAAAATGTGTACTAGTACACATTTTATCTACAGTGCAAGGGGATCAGGTATCTAATATGTCACTGACAGATTTCTAGAATACGGGGCTGTATGTAAATAGTACCTTAGAAGTTGATCAATTGTAAAAAATTCAACCTAAATTTAGTTCATTAAAAGAATAGTTCTCTTATTTTTTGTATGTGGTTACATTGGAAGACAATCGGGGGAGTAGCTGAAATATAGTCACCCTTTTTCTAAAACACAAAAGAAAACAATTAAAATAAATAAAATATACAATTGTAAACAACAACAAAAACAACATTTGCATACAAAAAAACAAAAAAGGAAAATCATTAAAAAATACAAAAACAAGAGAATGGGAGAAAATCACAAATAAGATCCAGCCATGTCATGTTACTAGAGACTAAGGGTAAAACCAATCGGAATGTACCAGCGAAAGAGATTCTGACAAGATCATTTACTGAAGAAAGACGGAACATAAACAGGGTGACCACTCTGATTTTTATCTGAATTTTTATAGTCTGTATCAAAATAAGATGCACTTCCCACATATGTGCGTTTTTTGAAGCCAATTTTCAATAATTGTTAATACTTTTTTTTTTGTTTGAAAGCCACATCAGAGCACTTGCTCAGATAATATATAAAAAAATCATTTAAATTAAAGGAAATGAGGGAAAAATGAAGATGAAAATTTTGAACTTCTGAACCACCGGATAATTAAAAAAATACACCAATAGAATTCTCAAACTTTGGATACTCAAAAATGTAAGTTTTTCGGGTTAGGACCAATAGTCACTGAGAAAATGGGCAAAGAAGCAGGCATGAGAGTGGATGTTGAAGAAAAAACCTCCGAATTTCAACTTGTTTTTTTTCTTATTTTGCTTTCTTGCTACAAAAAAAAAGCCAACTAAAGGGGGGGGGGGGTACAGGGGTAGCCAGGATGCCTGGACACAAAAAATCTTTTTGCAGACTACAGATGCTTGAAAGAAAAAGCTCTAGACGCCAGACCCAGTGAATATTTTCTACAGAACGTCAAAAGTCGTATCTTCAGGCAACGTTTGGATGCCGGACACCAAACATATAAACCTCCCCCTAAAGAATCCAATATCTACGAGAAATACAAAAGTTTTTATATGAGAGACATCTTTCTTTACATTCAAAATGCTGTTTCGAAATGTTCCCTTTATCTGTTGTGACATAACTGATTGGGAAGGAAGAAAAAAAGAAGGCTGTACTTGTATAACTCATGTTTATGTTTGGTAAAAACTACAAATATAAACAAAACATTGGAAAAAGGGGAGGTGACACCCTCCCTCCATATATTATTAACCTTTATTACCAAAGCCACAACAAAGTTAAATTCGACCTCTTAAAGCTTCAAGGTCAAAAAAGATGCGTTCACTGCCTAAAGTTTTATTGCTCTTTGTTAGACGAGCAGGATATGCTTTTTCATGAAATAGAATTGATTTTATGCTACAAAACCCAGTTTTTTTTTAAAGAAATTATTTGAAGAAATTATCAATGATTTCATTGTTAAAATACTATCACATTCTTTTCATGAGTAAAACAATTAGTATTCACATTCGTGGCTTTTTTTAGAAAGAGGAAACGACAACTTGTAAAAGATAACTGAAAATGATTCTTTTAAAATAAAAGAACAATAGATTCTTCTTTTCTTAGGATTATTTACAAAAGATAACAACAAAATGAAACAACAATATGTTCAGTAATACAATAGAATCAACAGAAGTACAGTACAAAACGTAAAAAATCAAAAGTAAGTGAGATGGGGTGGAGTCGGGCTGCAGGTACCGAGTGTACCTGAAATGTTAAGGCCAGTCGTAAAAAATGCGTAAATAATAACAATATTTTTTTCACTAAAATATGTTTTTAAAATTCTAGCCAGAAGATTTCAGCCAGACGATTTCAGCCAGAAGAAAGAAAAATTCTGCAGCACTGGGGTGCTATCCTAATAAGCACATACATTCCATATGAAATTAACTTCTGTAATAGCCTTCGTCATTAGGCGATTGATGACAAATCTAAATTCTTCTATTTTCAATTTCAGTTAATATTTATGACATTCTTGGTTTGTTTCTTATCTCTGAATAATTAATATTGAACATTCCTATGTAAAACTGGAAAAAAGGCTAATTTTTCCAGGGTAGTAAAAAAAATATGGTTAATCAAGAAAAAGTATATGTCACATGTCATCACATTTTTCATTTTAGAGTCTTAATGATCAAATCTTTGAATTTCGACATTTTAGAAGAAAAAAGCATCCTCTATCTATTTCATAAGTAAGAATCAAAAAAAAAACACAAACAAAAATAAAACAACATGTAATGTACAAAAATGACTTTTTTATGCCCATCGACCCTTCTTTTTTTCATATCAAAGTTCTCAAGTTCATTGTGGGGTGATATGATGACATAAACAGTGGTAAGATAAAGTTGTAACGTATGAATTTTGAAAACAAGCAAGAGTAAAACTCTGCTATGATTCTACAACAAACGAAAGCTCCAATTTTCTTTAAATTCGTACACTTTTGCTTAAAAATATTAAACAAAGTCAACCATATAAAATATCATCGCTCAATAGCTATATCAATCAACTTTTCAAAAATATTTCATATTCTCCCATTTCACGTTTTAGATTTTAGATGTATGGAAGAATTAATAGGCTAATTTCAATATTTGAAATTTCTTACTGAGGTGTTACAAAACAATTATTAGGTCTTAAACTATCATTAAAACTCTACCTTGACACTGTTTATTAAAAAGACAATTTCACCATGTCTTAAACACATGACAATAAAAGCAAAAAATACAAAGATGTGTGTACGTACGTAAGTAGATGATAATAGAAGCTGTTAAATTTTCAAATTGTTATAAAAGCTAATTTTAACTTAATGTTGTAATATCTGGATAATATTACCTATAAAAACAGAACTCTCTTCTTTTACCATGTTATAACCAACATGTTGTATCTTATTCTCTTGAGATTCGATTGCATTCAATGTTTAACTATTCTTTTCGTAACTACTATTTGAAATTTTTAAACGTGCTACTCAGAGTCATGTGGTAGATCTGTCCACCCGAAGCACCTGTAGATGCAAAAAATACTTTTTCGTTGCGCTCGCATAAAAATCTGAATTGTTGTGCACGTTTATGAGTAAAGACCCCATCTAAAACACCAGCTTCGAGACTACGTACTTCGATCGCACGTTCACCCCAACCCATTATTTGTCCACTGCCAACATGAGCAACTGAATATGGGGGTTCACCCCAACGAATCGTTGCATCTTTTACTTGACGACCTGAAGTGCTAAAATATGCACCTTCGTCGTCATAACAAAGAAGTATAACTCGCCCATTACTACTTGGTAGAGGTACAATAGCATGAGCGGTAATTGGCCCACCATTACGGGGCACATAAATGTCATATACTGAAGCAGAATCTAAATCAACACCATAAAAGCCAGACGAAGATGCATAAATGACACGTAATTTACTGCTATCTGTCTGTATTGCCATATTAACAATGAGAGGCTTTTGTGCTAAATTATGAAACGATTTAAAAGCCATAAACTTGTGATAGGGTTTCGGTGCCCATGCATAAACTTCAATTGCATGACCGACTGCTATTGCTAAGAATTTAATTCTATGAAAGTTCACAAGTTTGTAGTGTGTACAACCTTCAAAATCACCAACAGTCGTACAATCTCTTTGTTTTAATTTATCAGCTTCATCACCTTTAACAATCTTGTTTTTTAACCACGACAGGTAGTATATTTTAAGCTTATCATACTTACCGCTAACAGTAACCAAAACATTTAGCGTTTCAAGAACATCGATTTGTTTAAAACGTCGACGAGTAATCAATGGAAACACCTTTCCATTACCACTTCGATCGAGAAGATAAAGACCAGTATCAGTACCGATTAAAAGATTGACACCCCACAGAGCACCACATAAAATTTCAGATTTAAATTTATGACGGTATTTACGAATTTCAGGCACATCTTCATCTTCTTTATGCTGTAAACTTCGTTCAGGTGTTACGTTTACGTTGCACTCTGAAAGTAATGTTTTTCGACTAACATTACTGGCAACACTAAATTTCTTCGCAAGACGAGGATCATCTAATTCTACAGATGTGTTTGAGATATTACTAATTGAAGAAGCAACAGAATCACGTACTCGTTCAGGTTGTTGGATATATTGACGTTGCTGAGGCAATACATCAGGGAGATTTTGACGTACCATTTCATTCGGTGAATTATCTTCATCTTCACGTTGTATACTTGCTCGTACGTTAGTCGCATCGAAATTATGGGCCTCTAAATCATGTACTAAACGATCCAGAGTTTCAAAGTGTTCATAAGGTTTGCTTGGTGCACGATTTGGATGCTGCAATGTAGCATCTTCATATTCACCTTCACTTTCGTTATCTGTGTTTTCTAGACTGTGTAAAGATGCAATATCAGGTACTGATTCTACTTGAAGAGGTCTGTCTTCATTACTAAGAGATGGGGAAGGAGTTCTATGATTTGGACTGTCACCCCTTCTTATAGTATCCTCTTGATCACCACGTCTAATTGTACCTTGACCGCCGACATCATAATCGAAAACACAACGGTCATCGATAGGTGATGGTTCTCCACCTTGCATCATGGTGAGATTTCTTCTTAACGTTGCACCAGGAGCTTCATCAACTAACGTATCACCACGTTCCTCTTCTTGAATAACAGCTGCTAAATCATACTCATCACCATCGCCATAATCTTCATCTGTTTCACTGAAGCCTTTCCTTCGACGAGCACGATCAATAAAATCTTTTATTTCGATTCTAATCTTACGATCTTGTGCTCTGGACCCACGGATGAAGTCATGTTGAAGAAGCTGCTCAGCAGTCGGTCGCTGTAAATATTCTTTAATCAAACAGACATTGACAAATTCACGAAACTTTTTTGACCATGATTTTCTTGATTTTAATTTTGGAGGTTCACTCCTTGGGATTAAAAACAAAGCTCTCATTGGATGCATGTCACATAGGGGTGGTTGAGATTCAGCCATTTCAATAGCTGTGATACCAATAGACCACATATCACACCTGTTGTCATAAGTTGCATCAGGCTGCTCATCACAAACAATAACTTCAGGAGCCATCCAATATGGTGTACCAATAAATGTATTTCTTCTACCGACAGTACGATCTAACTGAGCACTGACACCAAAATCAACTAATTTTACCTCAGCATTTTCTGTCAGCAAAATATTTTGTCCTTTGATATCACGATGAATAACTTTTTTATTATGCAAATGATTAACACCATTTAATACTTCTCGACAAATGTAAGCAATCCAATCTTCTTTTAAAGATCTTGCTTTTGTAGCTTTCACGAGATCAGTAACTGAACCAGCACCACAGAACTCCATAACTAACCACAGTTGGTCATCTTGTGCATCGGGCTGCCCCTTTTTAATAAATGCACCATAGTAACGAGCAATATTAACATGATTTGAGTATTTTCGAAGAAGATTTATTTCCAGTTTTATTTCTTCCTCTTCATCTTCTGTTACACTCATGATTTTGATGGCAGCCAACTGACCGGTACGTCGATGGCGACCTTTATAGACTTGTCCGTACGTTCCATTACCCACCACTTCAACAAGATCAAAATAGGCTGCAGGTTCTCTAAGACTTGATAGGTCTATGTCTTCAAGTGATGCCATTTTTAGTCATTAGTTAAATATTTGTCACCTAAAAATAAAAATTGAAATGTTTTAAGAAAATTAGATTGATACAAACTAAAAAGATGTAACAAATCAACAATCATCAAGCATCCAAGGTCCCAAGGTCAATATTTAAAGACGTATAAATTAAAGTTTGACACAATATTTTTAAAAATGCATCCCATTTTCTGAAATCTTTAATCATGTAAACCCAAAATGTATCAAAACAAACGTTTTGGACATAATATTCATCATTTCCTGTTTTGCAACATCATGCTAATCATTTCTATTAGTATACAAGATGACGATTGATTCTTTTAACATGATCTACCTCAGCAGAATTGTGTATTAAAACTTTCTCTTTTTTTCAAGCAGTAAATCATTCTGTCAACACATGAAACGAAGTTATGACACATCAAATAACATGACAATAAAAACACACAAGACATCATATACATGTTACGAAACCTTTTGCAAGGTCCTATAACAATATCAACAGCTCTTAAATTGTACTTTTAAGGACATTTAGTTCCATTTTCATTGAGAGAATGGCAGAAGATACAGGAGGAGCAAAAGTTGTAGAAGTAAGCAAAAGCATGACAAAACAGGAATTGTACCTATCTCACTTTTTCACTCAAGTGGATTCAGAAGAATTGTGATATTATGACATTATACTTGTTACTACATAAACTAAACAATCTTTTATAGATAGAATTCTTTGGCTGTCAATTGTGACAAGTTATCGTGAATTAACTAAAAAAAGAAAAATATATTTTTAGTTGAATAATCAAAAAAGAAAAATAGTGCCTAGTGCCATGCTCACCAACACTAAATTCTATGTGCACCTTATTCATGCAACATGTACAGTTAAATTCCTTGATGCGTGTATGTGTATGCAGATGTTATGTGATTGCATTTGTATGTGTGTGCATGCATATTCTAATTATGATATTGACAAATGAAAAAATTGAAAAATTAAGCTTAAGACTGTAAGATATAAAGCACATATTCATTATTAAAAACCTGACTGAGGCAGATATTATGCAGATAAAAAATTATCAAATCAAATCACCCAAACCATCAACAAAAATCTCCAATTTTCATTGCAGGACTGTTTTCAAGAAGTCGAACCAATATCACAAAGCTAAAGTTCATTACGAATTAAGATATTCATTGTCATAAAGTTATGCCGGCTTTGATTTGTTAAAACTGACAGCATTCAGAATCTGATAGGTTTGCTTTGCTATGTTACTATAGTTTTCGGTCTAGCTGGAATTACAAATCATGACATTTCTAATTCAGCAAGTCAGATTCTTTTATGAAGTAATTTACAACCAATCAAGTTATGCTTACATAGCTGTCAGGATGAATAAATGCTGGTGACAGTTATCCTGGATGTTGACATGTGAAGATAAAAAAAAGCAGATTTCCATCTTCCCACTGCAGCCTTCAAGCATCCATGTGTTATCTTTAAGCAATCGACGGGCTGGTGCAATATAAGAGCCTTGGTAACCATTTATTAGAGATTTTTAACACAATATTGAAAATACGACTGAAAGTAATCAAGTGTGCAGTAGAGCAATACTATACCATAGTTAGCTTGAAATTCCCTCTAGAATTAGGCCAGACGACGAGCATAGGTTGAAATTGTATTGTACTAAATTTACTAAGCAAACCAGTTTTACCATAAGAAATTAGTAAGAGGCCAGCCACCACTTTCAATTTTTTTCCTAATCTAGACTACTGATTGGTATTTCTTTTTGGTTCATTTAGAATTGAAATCATAATTTTTGACTTTTAGAAAGATGATGTAATATTCAACCAATCAATAGTCTAAATTAGACAAACTATTGAGATGATCCCTAAGGCAGTTTTGAAGCTTTGAGATGTTTTCAGAAGCCATTACCTCAATAATATTAGGAATTGCAAGTATAGGTAAAATTATCATTTCATTGGCTGAATGTTACATGTTTAGGTTCAGTTAACAATTTTATCATGGGGTTTAGTCTTTACAAAACATCAAAATGATGACCTTTTGCAATCAACTAATGAAAAAATAAATTATCTAGTTTACCTATAACTTGCAGACAAACCCCTTAAAGCTAGAGATACAAGAAACTCAACTAATGAATAAGAATAAGAATGGAATAATAATCTCAAGGGTATATTTAATAAAAATAACTCAGCATATTTCTTCAATACTGTCACCAAAATAATCTTATAACTAAAAAATGATGTAATGTCCATAAAATGACATGCTGTGGTTCCATTTATTTTTTGGGTAGGACATTTGGAACATGTCAGCGATATAAAGTCAATTGCATACCACATTTACTTTTACCACGAGCCACAATTCTAAAGTAACTAATGCTAACAAGCCTCTCATCCAAGTTTGTTTCATTTCTGACATTTTTTCTCAACCTAACTTCTTTCATTTACATTTACATTTACAATAAACTAAAAATAAGATAGTGATATGTCAACAAATATCAAAGTTGAGACTTTCAAGAACATTGAGATTATTTGACTTATATTCCCGAATTATGCATGTTTTTATTTCATACGTTATAATTTACTTACTTTTGTAGTTTAATACTGAAACAAGTAAATGTTTGACATATGACTAGTCTATCTTATCAAGATCATTCTTTTCATATATTTCATTCATTAAAAAATTCATTTACCCTGCTTCAGTATTCAATCAAGCTGTTGAAAATCAAAACCATCCATCACAGTGAAGCGTTTATAAACCACTAAACCATAAATTTCAGCTAAATACACAGTTAAACTGAGTATCTGTAATTACTCTTAGAGGGATTGTGAACCTTATTGGTCGCAACTTTTGATGAAACATCATTCTTGGTGATTTTTTAACCATTCAAATTAGAAAAGACTCCCCTGATAATTCATGGCATCTTTATGTCACATAATTATATAAAAAGTCACAAGTACTAAAGTTTATATCACCAAATTTTGTTTTTCTATTGTTAAAAACATTTATAGTTAAAATAAATACTGCAAGTAAAAAATGTCTCCAAAGCAATGACGATTAGCTTTTGACAATTTTTTACTTGTGACTTTGTTTAGCTTGCCACTTCTTGTGTACTTAACATCATTCAAGGTACTTAATCGAACTACTCACAATTTTGGCAGACATTTTTAAAACAAAAATATTCTCTATGGATATCTATCAGTAGACACAAGAATATCTCTTTTTATCAAAAAAGCATAAAGCATGGGCAAAACAAATACACATCTATTGATGGCATGGTGAAAGTCAATTGCTAATCTCAGATAAAGAATTTCGTTTCAGACAGTGCAAATCAAACATTCACACGAGAAACCATCAATCACAATTCAGCTTAATAAACACACTATAATACAATAAAACAAAAATAACCATTCACGCCAAAGACACAACATAATACACAAGAACATTTTATAGCTATTAACTATTATACAAAAAAACAAACACTGTCAATTGTCAATTTACAGTTAAAAACTGTAAAATTCCATCCAATAAAATTAGAAGAAAAGAAAACCACCATCTACAAAACAACAGAAAACTTATAAAAACAACAAATATAATATGAATACCAAAATTTTGATTTTAGTAAACATTAAAAGTACATGTACAATTACATATACATGTAGGTATTACAAAAACCACCGTCTATATAAGGTCCAATGAATAAAGTACGAAGTAAAAATAAACACACGTGAACTATATCACCTTAACATCAAACAGCTTTAAAACCCTCCTTAAAAAATTAAGTCAAAATCAAAACACAATATGAGAGAAGTAAAACAAATCTATTATACATAGATACACACACATGCATATGCTTATTTCAGTCTCCTTAATTATATCTAGAGTCATAACTTAATACAATATAGTTCATTTTAACAAGTGTCGTCATAGGATGAAAAGAAGTTTAATTATAAATCATCTTATGATTACAGTAATGTGGATACTGTTATTAGTTTATCATATTGTGCTGAAGTTAATTTCCTCATTGTAAGGCAAGAGAGAAAAAACACTAACATAATAAGAAACCCAGCACTAAGTATTTCTCAAAATCTATTAATCAATTTAAATAACATATAATGTCATCATAAACCAAGGATGCAATTAAGTAAATTTAAATTGTTATAATATGATTATTGAAGTAATATCAAACGCACTAAAAATGTTCCCTTTCTTTCATGTGCATGAAAACTATTCCTTGTTCCACTCTAACAAATATCGTGTTGTAATACTTCATAATAATGTAAGAAATAAAAACAAAACGTTTTATAAAGTGTGTTTTTAAGTTGATACAAGATAATGATCTACTTGAAGAAATAAAATAACAGTTTGTCATCACTCTGGGCGATGAGTGGATGACAATAAACATATTAACTGGTACGTAAAATACATCATATCTTGATTCATCACATCTGATGATTAATACGATATATAGACACTCTTTTTTATTCTAATTTCTTTTGTTTACATTCAGATATGATACATACGATTTAAATGAGATAAGTAAATGATGATTAATAAGCAAATTAATGTTAAAAGATCACTATAACTATTACATATATATCTATTATAATTTTTGGCCCAAAAGCAAGTCTGGAAAAGCATGAATGACAAATTTACCCCAAATCAAGCCAAATTCATAGAAGGGAAAAATAATGCTTAATTCATGGACCAAAATCATAATCATATATACTACTATACATTGAACTTGGACCTTGCTTACTGTCATCAAGATTAAATATAAACAGAGAAAGGAACAACAACAACAAAAACAACAACACATAAAAAAGCAGCAAAATGTTTATAGATTCACAATTTAAACAAATAACGCTATTTTGGTATCAATGTCTTATGTATTTAAGTTTCTAAAGTTTGTTTACAAAATATTACCATCTTAAGTATTCGATGTGTTTTAAACAGGGATTCATAGTGCTAATAGAATAAATAGATCCCTCTTTATAATATCTTATTCAACAGTATTATATAAAAAAGTATATCAGAAACAACAATATGTGAAAAAAACTTGTTACAAAAATAGACTCCCATCTTTTATGAAAGAAAGCTTCATCACAAATAGAAGATAAAAATCTAGAGAAAGGTGATTTCTTAAAATGGCCTCAGGAATAACAAAAAGCCATTTGTATGTCATTATTAATTGTAAACCAAGCAAGCAATGCATACCATTAGTCAACATTATAACTGTATCCTGTATAGACAGATAAATTTATCAATGCTTTCTTGCCAACCAGAACTATCTTTAATTGCCAAAATGAATTTCTGAACCATAAACTAGAGAAACTTCATGTGGATCATTCGATTAATGGTTCTTGTGACCCTCAGCAAACCCCAGCTTAGTGGTTTTCACCACCATCATATGCAGTAAAATCTTGGTTGAAAGAGTGTCAAAGAAACTAAGAAACATGAAAGTTAATATCAGTATGATCAAGGCCAGAAACATTCCTTTACAGTCAGATATCATCACCTCTCATTTCAAAACAGTCTAGGTACCATCAAGTTTGATGGTAATAGATGAATAGATTAATAAATAAATATAAGCAATTGTAAACACAACAAAAATACAAAATATATTTTAGTTATAAAGATCTTACAGAAAATACTCTTACAAGGGTTTACTTCAAAGAACAGTATGACTCTAAACAGATTATATTATGGACTGTCTATAAATTTTAGGTAAGTTTGCTTTTTGATTGGTTGAAAAATGCATCATCAAGAATCTGATAGGGTCATTTCAAAATGTCATAATTTGATGTTTTATCAAAACTCGAAATTATGTAAGATTTAGAAATCAGCCACTCAGATTCTTGATGATGTAATTTTCAACCAATGAAATGATTATTTGCTAACAATTGTCAGCACATTTCAGACACAGCTTGCTTGAAAATGTATATATGGAGAGAAGAATGATCATCCAAACTCAAAGCATAGAACACAGTAGGATGATGGGGTGAAAGGACTTTTCATTAAGATCAGGTATGCCTACCCACTGATGTGAATAAAAAATTAAATGATGTTCATTAGCTCTTCATTAAATAAGTATACAACCAGAAACAGGTGTCAAATGATTCTTTGAGCCCAATTTAAAGGTATCCAACATGGTGGGTTAATACATATGATTTTACAGGGTGATTGATCATAGGCTCAGGGTAACAAAAATTTTAAGGGAGCACAAATATTTTTCAAATTGATGTCTAACCAAGGAAGAGAAATATGGGTTTTAAGTCCTTTCAAAAGACTGTTTCATGCATTCTAAGCGACTTATTTTTCTCAAAATCTGCAATATTTGCCTGAATCTTCTCACATCCATGAGGCTGCAAAAAAACTTTACAAATCAAGAAGGGATAATTTAAGGGTGGAAAATCTAGAAAACTCTACCCACCTGTTCCAAGATCAGTTATCAGAATGGTATTTTCAAGTTTTTCTGCCTAATACAGGTACCCATCCCCCACCTCATCAATTCAAATCTTTCCTTTTCAGACAAGAATTGATGAGAATTGGCAAGATTTGACAAGCTTTGGAGAAGATTCAACAAGAGTCAACGCCATTTGGCTAGATTTGACGAAAAATGAATAAGAATGAGAAGATTTGACAAGATTTGTCAAGATTCAACAAGAAATGATATCAGCATACCACCACCCAAAAAAAAATTCTTTAGTACCATGATACTAAATTTTGTTAGTATCAAAAGTAGACACACACCACTCATACTTGAGGTCTCCTCCCCAGATGAACCGCAACATTTTTCGACGTCTGCAAAAATAATTAACAATAACATAGTGTCAAATGTAAATGTATGTCTAATTTTGTTGAAATTGTCAATTTTTTCCAAATTTTGTTGAATTTTGTCATAGTTATGGCTAAAAATAGAACTTTAAGTACCATTCAGGATTTGCATTCAGAAAATAATGAGAAAAGTTTGTTAAAAATGAAATGAAATTCAAATCTTATACCTTCACATTTAACAATCTATCTAGACGGCGATAACATTGCTGCAAGGAATTATCTTATAGTTCTTTTGTGTCTTTCTCTAAAACTTTGCATTTAGAGAGCAAATGACAATGTGTAGTTAGCATGGTAGAGCTCAATATAATAGAATGTTATCTACTATTATTACCAAATAAATACAAATAAAATGTGTGTATGGCCTGTATTTAGTACGCCATGGTAATAATAATAACTTTCTACTTTAGATTCCAGCCAAAACCCTAAAAATTAAATACTTAAATTCAGTTTCAGACATTCATCAACATTCAGCTATGTGTCATGTTCAAACTTACTAACACAGTGTTAGGGTTGTTGCCAGCTCAAAATACCCCAATCCTGTCAGGACATCACCTTTTTTTCTTAGAAATAAGGAAAATCCTGTAAAATAGCCTGTTCAATTTTTTCACACCAAAGAATACTAATGACATATTTTTGTGGGGTCGAAAAGTTGCCAAAAAGTTGCATAGAATATTTATGACATAATATGGAGACAAGGAAAAAACAAAAACTGTTTAATTTTGTAAGACATGTTTCAGCTAATAAGCCATCATCAAATTTTACTACATCTAAAAAAATGAATTCAAAAAATAATTAAAATAATATAGCAAGCATACAGCAAACAACAATACAGCAGGTGCAAAATTTAGGAATATTTATATTTAGTATATTCTATTAAAAGGCCTTTGAATAAGGCTCTAGAAGATATGGTAAAAAACAGTGAAGATGCACCAATGACTCAAAAAACATCCTGTTAAAATTCCATGAGCATTCCACAAAACTCACATAAAACATGCAGGTATAAGACTGTTCTCCAACAGAACTATTAACAGGTAGTTCATGGAGAAAAATCCAGACAATCCAAACATTTTCTTCTTAAAATCTATATGATTTGTCCGGACAAAATATCATGTACATTAAAATTGAATTGTGAATTTGAAAGAGTACAAAAGAAATTTACAGCCAGCAAATTCTCAGCAATATCTGAACTATCAAATTAGACAATTCATGTCTTAAAATAACTGTCCACCATAATAAGAGAAAATTTTGAAAAAAAGAACTTTAAAATGCCATAAAATGCACTTTCTCTGTCCACTATGGTTGGGAAAAAAATTAAAAATAAGAACTTTAAAACGCTGAGTCAAATAGACTTGTATAGCATATGAACTGAATCTAATGATGTAAAACTGAAATATGAATAGTTAAACAAAAAACACTGCAGAAAAAACTATTGAGATGTTGAGTCTGCTTCAGTTGCCCAAATGAAAAAAGATTCTCATCTTCTCTAGTTTTCTGCGCTGGTAGACTCCAAAATTGCAATGTCATATATGACAACAGATCTTTTTCAGGATCATTAGTGATGCTATCCAGATGGTCAGCAAATAGGTACGTTGAAAGCAGATTTGTGAAAATTGTAACAGCATTTTTTCCTACCATAAAAACTTTTAAAACTTTGCAATGAAATCTTTGTAGTTGATAAATCACACTAAGGGTCTGGGAAATCCTGACAACTATGCGGGCATTCATCCAAGTACTTACATGGTACATGCTCAAGAAAGTACCTGGATTGCTTTGTTCTGCAAAATACCCAATGAAACTGCACATGTGCTGAGGTGTATAAAAATTACACTCCAACTATGGATGGAAATTCAAGAAATGTATTGAGACGAAAGAAGGTACTTCAGAAGGTACTTCAGCGACAGGACACACTGAAAACTTTACAAAAAGCATGTTAACTTCAAGACAAAATTTGTCAAAATATAGAAGAAACTAGATTTTCATGAAAAAGCATGACAGGTCACTACATAAAATAAGCCAAAGATAGATCAAATAAATGGAACACAGAAACGTCCTAAATAGAATTAATACTTAATCTATCTACAACGATTCGAGTTTTTGAGTTTCTAGACCCTAAAGAAGATAGCAAACCAAAAGATTCCATGTTTTATTCCTTTCAGCATCTTAACGGTTTCATCAAAATTTATCAAATTTCAAATATAAACCACTGGATAGCAAATAAAAAACTGATCACCTAGAAGTGGAGAATAAGAGGTTATAGAGCGATATGAAGGTCTAAAAACTAGTTAATTATACCTCATAAATTGTCCTATAACTTCTTTGCTTTTCATTTTAAGGTCATAATCTTAAGTTAAAACTGATCAGTATCAAATTCGCTTTTAAATAAATAAAGAACTTATTGATTTCTGGCACCTTATGATTTTTAACTATGAAGGCATCTTTTTCTTTTTGGATTTGTGTTATTTTCTCAAGATGATCAAGAGTGCCAAAGTGGCAATTACCTGAAATCGATTCACCATACCCCAAAGATCACATTTATGCAATATCTGGCACGAAAAAAGAGCTCCCTTTATGTTATTTTCTACTTTATATTTTCACAAGACAGTGTAAAGAACTCATTTGTAGCTACAAACTGCTACTTTATAGCAATCAAGATTTTGTTTTGGACCCTGCTATAAAGTAAAATATACTATATAGCATAAAAAATCTAAAAAGCACCATCCCACCCATAATGCATATCACTATTTTGACATGGACAAGGTAGATAAATCATAAAACGGAAAAAGTTGAAAGGATTTTAATTTGAGAATCTCTAGACAATTCCAGGACATTCCTAGACTTTCCTGGACAATGATCACCATGTTTTAATTGTCTCCATCCTTTAAATAATAAATGGTAGATGAGAATTTTGCACGTATTATTCCTTTATAACACAACAATTTGTTTGATAAAATGAGCATAAAATTTCCATTGAACAATTCTCTAGTCACTTACATAAGATTAAATAAAAAACTTTTTGCCATCAGTAGATTGTTACCATAGAAACCATAAAGGGATTATCGCCAAATAGGATTGCTGTTTCATTGGTTGAAGATTACATCATGAAGATTCTGATTGGTAGAACTATAAATACTCGCATGATTTTGAGTTTTGACAGAATATCAAAACATGATAATTTAAAAAGAGCCAATCAATAATTCTCGATAATTCTTTTAACCAATCAAACTACAAATTTACTGTAAGACAATATCTAACATGATTTTTCTTTACATGAACAAGTTCAAGTTCAATTTATTTCTTCCTTAAACAACAAACAAACAAAAAGAAAAGAGAAAAATTATTACAATAGCTAAACACCGTTGTTTCCAATATTTGATACGAACAAAAATAAAGAGATAATCATAAAAATGAAAATATTAATAGAGGACGGGATCA
>JAUKPT010000410.1:0-20432 GCA_032273505.1 Nanomia bijuga
AGGAGAAAAAAATGGGATCAACATCACAGTTAACATTTTAAAAAATGTACCGTAAAGCTGGGGGATGAAGATTCCGCAGGAAGGGGTGGGTTGCCAAGAAGGGGGGCTGGTTTAGGAAGGGGGGCTGATACCCCTCTGCCCACTGTGATATATAGCTCACTTTGAGATCCCTTGGTACCTGAATGACTAGAATTTAAGAACTTAATATCCTAAAGATTTGACGACCATGTTTTTTCTTTAACCAATTGAAGGAAAACAGTTTTACAAGCATTGAGAATCAATTAGTAAAAAAATGGATAATTAGCATTTCAACGTGCAAGTAAATTTACGGAAAGTACCTTGATGTATTTTCTTGATCTTTTTTTAGGTTCAATTAGATAAGTAAATAATGTAAATGAGTACTCGTGAAAACAGGAAGAACTTTCGATTTCACCAAAGTTTCTCAAACAAAGTATATACTTTTACATTACACGATCTATCTAAAATTGCGGTTATTATGCGACAATCTTAACAATATATCATTTATCTGCTGAATTCAGATATTAATCGCACGTTTGTGAATTTGGTACTTAAACTTAAATTGTCTGAGAAAGATACAATAGTACTTCAAACCAACTAATTACTGTTATCCCTTTAAGGACGATAAGCCATATAAGGTAAATCGGGTAGTAGGGACTTGCTTCTGATGAAAAAAAATATATATATAATTTTTTTTATAAAAATCCTGTTTTTTGGTTACCTCAAATTTGGCCAATTTTCCCAAATTTAGATAACCCATTATCTTTCGGACAAAAGTGGTCTCAAGGGTCATGCAGCATAAAAAAGTTTTCTATGTTTGATAGGTCTCAATGACAAAATTTACGTCAATCAAGCTTTCATATCGGACTCTGTAGCGCTTTTTGTAGTTTGGTTACATATGACCCAATCGTCCTAAATGATGAAACTGATAAAAAGATGATTATGTAAAATGTATTTGATTTTGATAGTTGTATAAGTTTAGATTTTTTGCAGAAGCAGTTTTTTTCTTTCCAAACAATGATTTATACTGGTTTGTAACACGATTAGAAAGTCTTTTCGGCAAACAAAGGATATTTGTCAACTTTCGGAAAAAATATTCCTTTATGACCCGTCAAATACACCAATTGCGTTGCAAGTGATTGAGAAGGTCAGAGAGGGGCTGAAATTGCGCAAAATATTGATTTATACTGGTTTCCAAAACGGTTGTACTCTTTTAACTCGAAATCTAAAAATAGTCTAAACACATTGTTTTGTCTAATACTTGTTCATTTCACCAATATTTTAAGTTTTCTGACCAGCCAATCATTATCGTCCTCAAAGTGTTATATAGTATCTCCCTCTAGATAGCTCGTAATATGTAAAGGTATTTCGAAATTGTTTTCATTTTTGCCGTTTTTTTGATTGTGCTATTTTTCTAATCCAAAAATCTCGAAAACGAGAAAAGATATTGATGTGCGGTTTTTTGTATTTGTTTTTGTTTATTGAATACTAAAACTGGTAAAATCATTGAAAATGAGTGTTCTTCCCCTTCAAGTTGACAACTTTGCTCTTCCAAATTTATTTTCAATATTTCATAAGTGTTTAAGTCACTTTGGGTGAAATTGAAACCAATTTGGCGATTGCTTTAAATTACATTCTTTACTAATATTAATTCAACAAATTAGATCATGCACTTTTGCATGATCTTTAGATGAAGAACACCATGAAAATGAGCGTTCGAATTTTCAATGATAAATTGCTTGACCAATGCAACTGCTAGTTTATCTTTTAAATTTAATCCTGCTTTACCTTTTCGTCCCAGTGTCTCCATTCTCCACTCTCGTTAACGAAATATTCAAACATGGTGTTGTCGCCTTCAATCTTCGGTAACCTCAATTGTCCACCATACTTCTCCATCAAGAATTCCTCCATCTAAAAAGTAAGAAAATGTAGACATCAAATCAGGAGCTTTAACGAAATACTTGACCATATTATTTATTAACAACACGCAGTGGTATGTCATCTTTCAACAGACTACCGTTTATTGAGGTTAAGCATAGTCTTCGTGAGGTACTTACTGGATGGAAAACGCATATTTGGTGAAACATTACTCAGATATATGCGAAGGCAATTTATATTTTCATTCGTACATGGAAATCCGGCTTTGATAAAAATAATGTTTTGAGGAAACTTGTTTCAATAAAATGTTCGTGCTATCTCCGTGTCGAGGAATAGTCCACCACTAACCTTCTTCCTGTCGTCAAGTTCGAGAATCGCTCCCACACTCCACATGATGGCGAAGACGAAAAGCTTGGAGAGATGATCAGCACTCATTTGTTTACCTCCCTCCTCCGTCGGGATTAAACCTTCCAACATGTTGATCGCCTGAACGATCTGGTTGCACTCAAGCACCTACGATGGAGAAAAGAAAATTTTAAGAATAAGGTTTAAATAAAATGTTAATTGATCTTTGGTTTGGTCAAAAAGTCCAGCAACCTTGTTCATGGTAGAACTTTCACTGTAGAAATATGGGCATTGATCGCCTAGGTATTTCAAAGACCAGAAGATATACATATCAAAACTACATTCGAACTGTCTTTGAAAATGCAATTAACTATGACAAGACTTGATTGTAAAAAAAATGATCTGAAAACGGCCCAATTAATGGAAATTTTTGCGTTATGTTTACCTCCATTTTAGGCGCGAGATTTTGTTCGACAAATATTCTCAACTCGTCAAATATGAGTTCAAACAATGGGTACAATACTGTCATCTCGATAGCAGCACGTGAATTCAACCAACCCTGAAAATGAGAAGAGGAGATAAATCAAAAACACGATTATAGTATAATAGTATACCGGGTGCGCCAAAAAAGGTTGTCCCTTTTAGAGCAATATGTGAGAAAATACAGCAAGATGAAGCCTTCAGAATTATTCTACTGTTTAGACGGTTTAACCTAAATTTTCGTAAATTACGATCAAAAGTTATGATCAAAAGACTGATTTTTGACTTTTTTAAAAAGCTCATGGCAAAAAACACTGAACAAACTTTAATACATTACAAAACCTAACAGATCCTTAATTTATCTACGTGGTCTATTTTCTGGGAGAGTTGTAAGCATGATTGGCCATGGCACTCACCAGATCTGACGGTTTGAAACTTCTCTGGTATCCAAAACACAAGATATGGAGTCGGGACATTGGCATGCAGCACGGACTACTAGAATTCTAGTAGTCAGTGCATGCAGCCAACGAATTTGCAGTAATTCGAAAATGCAATTCAACACTGATTTGAATTAAACATTGGTTGAAAGAGCTTTTCAAGGCATGGTTCATCTTGTAAATAAGTGTATAAATGTAAATGGCAGTACTTTTTCAAATGAATGAATTCATCCTTTCAACTATAATTTGTTTTACTTGTTTTTTGAGGTTATTTATATACAATAAAAATCAAATAACTTTGTTCACACTATTTTTTGCCATTTTTTGAGCTTTTTTGAAAAGTCAAAAATCAGACTTTTGATCATAACTTTTGGACTGCTGGACCAAAATTTAAAAATTATATATCAAAATATAAGTTAAACCTTCCGCTAAACCACCCTCATCTTGCTTTATTCTCCCACAGTTTTGCTTTAAAAGAGGGGGGGGGGATATTTTTTGCCGCACCCGGTAGGATATTTATTCAATCTCACCATGATAATAACGACTCGGCTACGCCTTGTTGGATATCCAACATTACGCCTCATCGGATAAATATCAATATCAAACAAGTATTTAGTTTATGAAGTTTCAAAAGATTGATAAACTTACAGTAAGAATAGGTTTCCAATCAAGACCAGATGAACTCATGTACACCATACCGTTCCTGAAATGTAAAATCGATTGTAACACGAGACCATTATTTGACCTGAGTCCAGAGAGGTAAAAAAAAAGCTTTCTGGAGCCAAAGAAGAGGTTTATTATCAACCAGTGACATATCAAGCATTACTGAAGGCTAGGCCATGAAGAAGAGCAAGGCGTTATTTTTAGCGTGTATAAAAGATATTTTGAATTATATTGAGTAGACTAGACTGTAGTACATTCTATGATCATTCTATTTTCATCAAAAATAGTCTAAATATAAAGAAAAAAAAAAAAAAAAAAAAAAAGATACGAGACGCGGGACCTTTTTCTCATTCTTTTCAACAGCGAGGGTCAAAGGCCATGACCTGCTTAGTTCATATACTTACCTTGATACAGTAGCCGGTGATGCGTTATCGATGTTATGAGGTTCGAAAAGAATCTTACAACACGGCGCCATAGGTATACGATCACCATTAGCAAGTGTCAGCGTTTTGTTGTCGTCAAGAACTGAATTCAAATTCTCAATCCAAATTGCATCGACGGGGCCATCCAACACAATCCATACATGATCTCCCTATTAGAGAAAACATAATAAAATGTTGTATGAGTGTTAATAAATCTGCAAAACCCACGAATATAAAAAGACAGAACATTACCCTATATGTTATTGGGACTGTTCAAATCCAGCAAAAATCCTGCAAAAAGTTCTGCACAATTGTAAGAAAAGTTAAAAAAGATATCCTGATCATTTTCACGAATATTTTGTATTTTATTGGAGCCGTATTAATAGAGATAGTTAAAGACAGTAGCAGCTATAAAAAATCTAAAAAATTCTGCGTTACTTATGAATTCATAAAATTATATCCATGAAAACAAATGTAAATGTAAAAAAAAAAAATACCTTTTTGATTTTCAGTGTTTTCCTCCACAACGCTGAAAAGATACCGTCCGTCCAATCATTGGTCGACACATCTAACCGTCCGAACATCTGCGGGGCGGTGATGGCTTTCGGATTCATCCTCAACTCACGATGAGGTGCTGTGCAGATGCTCATGGCTTTCATTAGCATCTGAATGCAGGTGGTCTTCCCGGCTCCACTCGGTCCCAGCGCCATCATGCCGTGACGAACACGCTGTGTCTCGTATAGCTAAAAATATTTCTTAATATATTAAGGCAATCCTATTCTTCTATCTACTGTCCTACTACCTAAGAATCCTACGAATCATGGCATTTGCAAATAATAAATAGATATAATAGGAAAAACCTTTGCTATAGAATAATGTTTTGAGGAAAATTTAAACATGAAATCAAAGTGAGTAAGAGAGCATTGACAAATTTAGTGAGAATTTTTTAATCATTCTGAGTCGATTTTAAAACCCCACACCCCCTACCATTTGACACATAAGTTTTTTAGAAAACTTCTACTACCACTAATCACTGTTTCAGCATTTTTTCAGAAAACCTCAACTACTGCAAATACCTGTTTCAGCATTTTTTAACAGACATGATATTAATCCCCCTCCTTAACAGATTATTAGAAAATTCTTACTTGATTTGTCGATGCTCACTTATAAAACTGTGATACAAACCTGAATTAATTTCAACACCCATGGCGGATGATAAACCAGTCTTGCCTCTTCTACGCATTTACGAATGGCATCTTCGATATCTGGATAGCCAGCTTTCTCGAGTTGCAGACCAGGAAACAAATCATCGATCAAACTCAGGAAGAGTGGTTCATCTTCATCAACGAGCTTACTCAAGTTCATGTCTCGCAAAACCCTCATTACAATCTTCTCTTCGCTGTCCTGTGAAAGATAGAGGGAAAAGGAATTGAACAGTATATTTCTCATAGCTCAAGAAAATATGAAATCATTTAAAAAAATTGTCTAATTTAGACTATTGATTGGTTGAATATTACGTCATAAATGATCTGATTTGTTTATTTGAAAATAATATCACTTATGACTTTAAGAAAATAGTCTAAATTAGACAAAATTTTGAGATGATTCCCAAGACTAGCAAGAATTGAAAAGAAACAGTCTCATTAGAATTCCGAAAATCCCCAAAATATAAAGATGTCAAAAAATGCAATATACTTTTGCTTATTTAGTCAGAATTCCGGATGATTCAAAAATCTATCAGGAGAGAAACGTGTGATCAAAAGATGTATGTCGTAAAGCATTTTATCAGCAATTCCATCAATAACATTGAATGTTTTTTTGTTCGACTAAAACTTAATCAATACCAACCTGCGGATTAGCTCTTTTAGCCGCTCCCAACGTTCTCAGCACAGAGAGAATATTCCTCAACCCGAAATCATAATGCACTTGTTTCGACAACTGTTCCTCGCACAGTTTGTACAGCGTGAAAAACTTTCGTGCCAACATAATGTTGTTCATGAAACCACACGCGGCGAGTTTAACGCGCATAATGATTTGACGGTCCGGTACCATCATGGCAACCGTACGGAATTGAATTTTCAAATTTTCCGGGAGTTCTTGACGACCAGCGTAACCAGGGTTCTAAAAAGGAGAAAAAAGAATTAAGTCTAGAGATTATATGATTTCTTGTAAAACTAAATTTACGAAAAAATATTCAGTAACTGTGCAATGATCCATACGTAATTAATCTAGAGTTGACCAATATTGGTCAAAACTGCTTCTTTTTCGTATGTCATGTTTTTTCTTTGCCTTATTTGGAACTTCCCTCGCTTATATATTTTGAAAACAACATTACAAATGTATGTAGCCCATTATTACATGGTACTCACCATGGTCAAGAACAATCCAAACTCTGGATCCAATGAAACATTATCTCCATCTGTGAAGATAAATTCAGTCTTGCGGTCTTTTTTTGATGACAGAACGATATAAATCTGCTGAGCGGCTACCGACAGGACAGGTAACTCGATACGATTGAATTCATCAAAACATCCCCAACTGCCAGATTGTGCCAAACCTGAAAGAGAAGATTTCAGCTGGTAGTGAAATTAATCCTTTTTCTCTATTCCAAGTGTTTTATTAGACCACAAAACAATGCAATCAAAGTAGTTCTATATGCTGGTTAGTCGGTCCAGTCACATTAGACTAAAATCAAATCAAATCGCAAGGAAGGGAGTTCGCGTAGAACCACAATCAGAGAAATAAACAATTTTGCTTTACATTACGGAAGTCCATTAAAATTTAAGATATATCATAACTGAATAGTCAAAAACATTATATGAAACGCACTGAAGTAATAAACCCATCTACCCAAAATAAAATACGACTTTATCTTACTAAAGAAATTTTATTGATATTGTTAATCCCCAGCAACCGCATTATGGGCAAAATATATCATTTCACAGATGAACAATCTTGCGTGGCATCATCAAGAAAATGTTTAAAAAAAGAAAATATATTTACCTTTGTAGATTCTTCCTAATCCTCTGTAGTCCATCTGATCAGAGCAGTTGAAGACGACGACATATTTACCAAGTGCTTTACCCATATCCTGAAAAATACAATGATTGCACCTTTTAAAACGACTAAAACTAGATTTTACATTTTATCTTTGACCCCAATTCTACACCTTTGATAATTGCAGATCCTCTTTGCGACACCAATAAAAGATTTTTTAGTCTTGACTAGAAGATAAAAACAAAATATAACGAATAGTACCTTGGTTGTTTCGGTTTTACCAGTACCAGCGGGTCCAGCTGGAGCACCACCCATGGACATGTGGAGAGCTTGAGCCAGAGTAATATAACACCTAAAGTAAACAAAAGCGTATAAAGAAGGCCTGGAACATGCGATAGGATACGAACATGCAGCGACGTGCTAGAGCCCCTTTAGGATTTTGACATAAATAAAAGTGCCCTTTTCAATCCGGAAAGATTTCTTAATATATTGCTTTTTCGAGTTTAGTCTATTTCTAAAGTTTGTCTTTTCTTTAAATGTCCTATTTATCAGGTTTATCTTTACCTTTTAGGAATACCCATTTTTCGTTTTTCTAAGTACCTTTTTTCTCTAGCCCCTCCTTTTCGAAACCCTGTCTCCGCGCTATCATTTAGTTTTACTAACCCATTGTATAAATTCATCTGTACAGACATAAAATAATAACCCACTCCCCCAATACCACCTCTGCACAACTCTTCATGATATATACGCTAACCACTTTCACGATGCTTGTGGAGTAATAAAAGCAAATATTATAACATATTGTCTTTATATACCCAAGATATTGTCAAAATACAGTACGTTTAGGGTTAAATATTTCTTAGACTAGTAAAGTTAATCTTCTTATTTCTGATGACAAACCTGGTACAAATTTGAACAAAAGTGATTTTAATTTTTATGAGACCATTATTTTGCCATAAGAATACCAAAAAATATTATAGGTAGAAAGAAACCTTGTTGGTCCATTCCAGTATAAAAGTATAACCCCAGATAAAAGTGCATAATCAAGATTTTCAAATTCAAAAATAAGATTTAATAGCCAGATTGGGCATGAAAAGTAGATGAAATAAATATCATGATAAGGTTTCCATATTAAACTTTTCTGGATCTCAAAAAACTTTCCAATTCATTTCACACAAGACTCCTAAAATGACAAGACGGATGGAAATAATACCTAAAGGGATCCCAAAGCAGGCTATACAACTACTGTTAAAAGCTACATTTTGACTGTATTAGAAGTACTTCCTCATAAGCTATGTATAAAAATTTAGAGATGTTAGCTATACTTGAAAAAAAACGAAAAAAGGAGACTCAAACCAAAGCGGTCAGTTTTGTTGAGAGCAAAAGACGAGAGAGTGATGAATCCTATGGATATATAGTTATGTTCATTCCTATCGAAAATCGCAGGACTACAAGTGGTGACCTACCTATCAGTAAGTGGTGTGATAACGAGACGATCAGTACATCCGAGAAACTCGTTCTGGTAACTGAAATCAACATCTGTGATTGAGACAATACATTGGTCCGAATCCTCGTAAAAGTAAAAACGGGATTGTTTCAACCACTCGAAGTCCGATACGGATTTTACGTTGAGACGCACCTGAAAGTAGAAACTGTGTTAGTTTGGTAGGATCAAAAAAGGGGAGAAACTTTACATTTAATGCATTCTTTTAGTAAATCGCCTTTTCGATTTACATGTCTACTACCATGAAGATTCATGCGGTGATATATTGACATATAGACAGGGAAATAACTGTAACAAACTAACCAACCGTGGAATCATGTTTTTTTATGATTGATATTTGTTCATAGGAGTCCCAGGTATGTGAATCCACCTGGTGCCTTTTTTGTAATAAACCGGAAGTCGAGATGACGTCATAGGCGGGGAATTCTTTCGACTCATTAAATATTCATGATGTTGTATATCAATCGATATGAAATGTTATGCTGATTAATAATCACAATAAAACCTGGGTCTGAAAATCAAGTCATCAGGATGTATTTATCTTACTAAATTTACTGATAATTGTTGGAAAAAGAAGGAAATATACTATCTCAAATTATATTTGAATGTGTATGATTCATTGTAAATCATATTACCGGCTTACAAATCGCCAGAGTGATAGAATATTTATCATTTAGATATATTATTTCAAAGAGTTTAATCAATTCTGACCAGAAGTAAGTGTAAAAACATTCAAATAGATAGGAAATTTCCTTCTTTTTCCAACAATTATCAGTAAATTTAGTAAGATGAATAAATACATTCTGATGACTTGATTTTCAGACCCAGGTTCTTCTGTGATTATTGATCAGCATAAAATTCCCAATCGATTGATATACAACATCATGAATATTTAATGAGTCGAAAAAATTCCCCCCTATGACGTCATCTCGACTTCTGGTTTAGTACAAAAAAGGCACCAGGTGGATTCTCATACCTGGGACTCTTCTGAACAAATATCAATCATAAAAAACCATGATTCCACGGTTGGTTAGTTTGTTAGTTATTTCCCTGTCTAGTAAAAAGAAAGGCGGGAATTAACAGGAGGACACTAATGTCAAAAAAATGTTTTGCGCAAACAATGGCAAATTTTACTTATGTGAGAACTTGATATAAAAAGAAGGAAGAATATTTATAATGTACTTACCAACTCGTCGAATATATCTCTTTGATGAACATGGATGGTGACAAGAGTTTCAAATTTCGTCCGGTCAAACTTGGTTAAATCTTGAGTCGTGACTTCAATCAACTGATTCAACATATCTAAAAAATATTGATTGGTGGCCGCCATGATCTAGAAAGAAAGACATCAAAGGATCAAATCAGAGTTCACAAATCCAAATTCAATGCCAATGCCAAAAATAACGACGAATGCCACCTGAATAGAAATGCTAATTAACGCTAAAGCAGCGACACGTTTAGTTATTACCTTCTTTTCGACTTTAGCTTTCGATAAAGCAATCTCTGCATCTCTTGTCCATAACATTTGCAAACCAAGCAATCCAACCTATAAACACACGTAGAAACTTATTTAGCATTATCTGTGACATAGCCTTTTTAAGGATTCTTTACTTGGTAGGCTAAATTCTTTATAATCCAGTGGTCTAAGGATTTCTTAGAGTGGAGTTTCATCTTTCCGAAAAATTCCGCCCACTACCAAAATTTAATTAGATTTCGGTTACTTTAGCAACCGGTGATTATACTATTAACCCTATTTTGTATGGGGGGGTCAAAGGATCCCCCACACCATTATATCATAAATATCTCCAGAACCCTTTGCTTTTTCAATTTTTCTTTGGGTGACTTTTAATATTTATTTTTAAGACGCCTTCTGACAAATTTTGGTTTTTATAGGAAAAGTAAGTGGTTCTGGCTTACTGATGCAAAATTGAGGGGATGAGTCAAAAAATCTTACATTTTCTTATATAAAAGTCTAAAATACGTCAATGGCTATAGAATATATTTAGATTATTCATTCAACTGTATACAACATTATGTAACAAATGCTGGTATGAAAAAGTGCTGATGTCATCAAAAATGAGTTAAATTATGTTAAATTTTAAGGAACGTTTAAATACGATTCGAATGAGGGGTCAACCACTTTCTCCCGATGCCTAAAACTAATTTTATCGGCATTTTTCCAAAAATGGTCAAATGTTTTTATGACGTCATCGCCAAAAAATGACGTCATTACTGGATGATTTTGTCGATGCGACTCTTACAGTATAAAACATCAATTTTTGCTTACCTGTGCCGGGAACCTGTTCAAGAAATCTACCAATACAAATGAAGCATTCGCGATGGACATTGAAGCCATTCGAATAACACTGTGGACGGACTTGCGACCTTCTTGTAATAAAGCTCCGAGCCAACTCTCCACATTACCCTAAATAAGCAAAGAATGATATAAATGGCGAAATATTGAAATCTCTTCATTCAAGAAGACCAAATTGTCGAAATACTTCATACAAGGTTTCAGGTAAAACTTAGTATTTCAATTGAATTTAAAATCAAAATCTAATTTCCTACAAAAATGACTCTTAGATTAATTAGATTACTCTTGACAGAGGAATGCCACAATTGTGTCGAATTGTTGAGGGGAAAATGCCCATAGTTCCGCATAACCAGCACACATAAAAAGGAAACACCTACCTGAGCAACGACAGGATTTGTCAGAGTGATCTGTTCGTTTTCCCTCGAGTTAATCGTTAATATCTTATCGTAATTCTTCGTGTCGAAGGTGACTGTTTGTACGTTATCGAAGATACCGAGAAGATGTGCTTGGATCGTGTGTGAGTCACTCGCTTGACCGAGAATCTCCAATAATGCGGGATCACTGACGAAGAAGAAACGCGGGAATACCAATCTCTTTTTCTCAAGATAACTAAATTAAAAATGATTATTGATTATGAAGAAAAGTGAATTTCTAAGAGTTTATGTAGGCAAAAAATACCCCCGATTAAAAAGGCCACTTAAATGTAAAAAGGCTGTGCGCACTTGTTTTCTAAGAGTGTTTGAACGGCTAGCTAGACATCTTTTAAGATAGATGTATTCATCTCTAGTAAGTTTTTAGAATTAACAAGAAAAGGAAATGTGGGCAGTAGAGCGAATCAGTAGGCTATGAAGAAGTGCGGGCCGTGTGTACAATTATTTGATGACAACAACGTCACCATTACGTTCCTCTCGTAGAGTTAGTTTGTTTAGATTCTTGCCAAACGCAGGACCTATCCACTAAAGGTGATAGTGGGGCGAATTTGTTTACCAGGCATAAGAACTGAGAAATGGAATTCAAGTGGGGATGTCCCTCTAATTTTTATTGCATATTATAGCTTTTGAGATTAAATTAAAAATTACATTTTGAAAATTTCAAAAAAAAACCTGATATCAGGTTTAAATCTGAGCATTTCTCGTGCCTGTTTTACAAAAGGGTAGCACAAAATTAAGGTGGTTTTGAATCACATGTGGACTTGGACCGACTAATCTCAGATAGGATTAAGAATGAGGATTATAATATATGGTTTATGGACTTTATGCGTGTTACAAAAGTTTTACTTACCCACTAAGAGACTTTTGGCATATTTCCAACTGTTCGAGTAAATGGGGCAGCAGTTGGGCTAGGGTTTCATCCCCTACACAACACTGGATGACGTTGGTGATTTCATGAGCACGTGTCATGATTTTCACCCAGGATTTATCAATCTGAGCGAAACGTTTTGCTTCCTAAAGAAAAGAAAAAATGCGCAAAACATGAAAAACATAAAATTAATTTAGCAGAATTCTAACGTGCGTCTTGCACTTAACGCGATGAATAAGCAATCAGAAGTTTTTATCTCATGTTTGCAGGTGTCGGAACTATTAAATGTCGAAACCAATTAAATCGGGGATTTTTTCTATTTTTTTATTTTATTTTATTTATTTATTTTTTTGGGGGGGCATTTTGGAACAAAGATTTTGGAACAAAAACTATGGTCGCACATTACTTTTCCCATCATGCATGGGAAAGGAAAAGCTGAACACTGTTAATGAGGATGCTGTTGAGGATGTTGATGATGAAGATGGCTTGTTAGCTTTAGAAGATGGTGGTGAAGAATAGGCATTTCCAATCCCACTCATATATAAATCCATACCTGTGGTAGCTGTTTGGCGATATCACCACCCACGAATACAGCTTCCAAGTAAACCCATAAGTTCTGCACTGATAACCAACTTTCAATAATCTCAGAGGTTCCAGATAGATTCTGTACCCAAGTCTGAATATTCGCTTTGAATGGAGCGTTGTATCTGGAATAAACAAGATAACGAAACGAATTAAAAAATATATAATATAATTTTACAAGAAAAACTTTCATTCACCGCCCGGAAACATTTGAACAGAAACCAAATATACTTAAGACTAAATCCTATTTTGTCCGAGGGGAACGTGTCGCATTCTTCAGGCACAAGTCAAAGGGGTTTCTCCTACATGAAACAATACCTAAAACTAACTAAGATCCTCCATGGTTAGAAATAATTTGCCACTGCTATTTTATTAATGTGTTGATATTTTGAAGCCTGTGAGCGTGCTCAATAGACTTATTATTATTTTATTCTGAAATAATTAGTCAGTACCTGTTACTCAAAAGTGACCCTAGAACCATTAAACTATCTTCCATCAAAGAGACGATCTCCGAAGTTTCGGACCCCTTGAGAAGAAGCTCTCCTCTTTGTTTGAACGTGCTGAAAGAAAGGTCATTCGTGTTCCATTCTGCAATCACTTGCTTCAACTTCGCTTCAATGTCGCGCTCCTTGACTGCTGAGATGCAGATATCCTGAAAAAAAAACATTAAGTGTTAGTCTGTTCTGCAGTAGTCTGACAAAAGACAGTAACTGCACTTACTTCTTTTGTCGGCCCATCGAAATTTGGAATTTTCATCATCCGTACAATCAACCTAATACCATGCCTTCCCGAAAAAACTTGCCTATATTTTCTTTTCTGACTGTAAAAATTATTAGTTTTCGTAGTTTTCATGTAAATCGACTGACAAAAGACAGTATGAAGACACTTTCTTTTGTCCGCCCATATACATTTTTATTTTATTAATCTGAGTATTGTAAATACTTTCTTTTGTCGGCCCATATTTAAGTTCTACCAGTTGGTTGATGAAAAGAAGAACTTATGTTTCAGTGCAGCGATGTCACTAAAAAAACAGTAACAACTTTAAAAACTTGATTTGGAAGAATTTAAGACCCAAGTATCATTTAGAGGTAAAACGTCAAGTTTACGAGAGGTCAGTAGAGTATTTAGATAGATAACAAGCCCTCAAGATGAAGGCTACTCGATTAACTTTGACCTTCCATATCTCGAAATGACGTTTTTCTACATACTGTCTTTTGTCAGACCACGGCAGTAGTACACAGGCGAAGAGCGGTACCCAATCCTTCACTTTCACAAACCAACCAATAAAAATATTTTTTACTAATTTTTTTTCATTTTCATTTTCCAATTCATTTTCATTTTCCATTTTTTCACATGAGTTTAGATAAGGGTGTGGTGTCAAAGAAGTGAAGCGATCCGAGATCGATTCCAGCTCGACCCGTTAATCTCTCTGATTATTTCGTTTCACCGTTGTTCTTACCTCGATATCTTCTTTGTATTTCAACAGCGGAGCTTCCATTAAGTTTCTCAACGTAAACGCCTCCACGTTATCGATGTCCAGGGGGTGTTTCGTCGTATCCGATATCCTTCCCCAATGTCTGGGTTTCATCGCTTTGTGGGACATCATCTCTAAGAGGGGACAACATTCATTGAAGTCATCTATTGTCCTCTTGAGCTCGATAAACGCTTGCCAATCTTTGAGAGCTTTCGGTAACTTACGGATTCTAAAGAGAAGTTTGGGGATGAAATAAGAAGAAAGTCAGTAATTCGTAGGCCTAGAGAAAACAACCAAAGCACATTATTTCTTTAATCTTAAATTTCATCTAAACTATCTTGTTTATAAAAAAAGAAATCAACACTAAATGAAATGTTTAAAATCTCTAAACCTGTTCTGGAATTCTTGCACTTCCACAGAAATCTTATCGATGTCGATTTCTGACCACAGGATATCGAAGTAACTGTTCACTGTGTTGATCACTGAGCTGTACAAACTGTACAACTTCTGAAGTAGTCCCAACTCCCTACGGATCTGTTGTAGTTCAGGATATTCGTTCACAGAGAAACCAAACAACTCTTCGCCACCTGGTAATGAAAAAAAAATTTAAGCGTGAACGAAATTTCCATTCCCATCCAACTTTGGGTTTGATTTTCGAAAATCGAAAATTGAAAAAAATGCTGAGATTAGATAGACGACAGATATGGAGAATTATGATGCAGAGAGAATGCATGATCAAATTTCATGATCAAATTTATAAACCGGCCAAGCAGTCTCACCCCAACGATGTGAGATCTTAGATTTTAGACTAAAAGAAGAGAATTTTTATGATATGAAGAATTTTTCCTAGAATAAGGGTTATATCTAAATTGCTAAATTGTACTGTTTAACAATTCAAACTAAATTGAGACGTTTACGCATTTTGGTTTGTTCAAACCATCTTCAGAACAAGGAGTGGCTCATAAATCGATTTATTACAATAGTGCAAAAGATTAAAATATATAAAAAATATATTTATAATTTGATTACTTTTACAGTAATAAAGTTTTAAATAATTTTTCTTTTTATTCAAAAACCGAAACCCCGAAATGCATAGATAAATTTTCCGACTCAATTTAGTCTTTATTTGTCTTCAATCATTCATTTAATATGACGACGAAGCATAAGTAATGATGAAAGAAGAACTGATTTCATCTTCTACAAATAAAATGCACAAATTTAAGTCAACCAATTCTTTACCTGAAAAGGTGACATATTTCCTCCATGATTCATCGAAGCGACTTTGGTAAATGATTAATCTTTCACTAGCTTCTCTTGGTGGAACACCAGGTACCATAGGACCTCTAAAATAGGGGATATGAACGTATTTCAGTAAAATTGTAATGTATCGTAGAAATTTAACAAGATGGTCAAAATTAACGGAGGGACTTTGAGAAAATGGCTTATGACCATGGTCGTAGAGGGGGTAACTGTAGGTCTAGGTAATCAGGTAATAATCATTGAACATTAAATATAGGGAGCATGAAAAGGGAGGTAGTCATGGTACACAGAAGAGTAATCAAATATCACTCACTTCTCATTGTAATCTTTGACAAACTCTCGAAGTTCCGTTTTGAATGTATCCACACCCGAAAGTAAATCGGATTTGAATTTCGGTTGAATTCCCAGAAGATTCTCTTGGATTGATGACGCCTAGAAAAATACATTAGAATACATACGATTTAATCGCACGCATTTAGAGAAAAACGTACAATAAATTTCAAGTGGTCTTTTTGTTCGAGGAAACTACATGAATAAGGGGAGATGCTCTGTTTTCCACGGTGCCCGAGTGCTTCTAAACTTGACTTATACCGGGTAAATATATGTAAAAACCGTCACTCTTTGAAAACAGAGTATGCCATGATTTGATTATCGATTATCGATAAGAAACCTTTTTTCATTATGTAGCAGAAAGCCTAACCTAAATTTCGGTGTATGATTTTTTTAAATCTGTTCATTATTCGTGGATACAAGGCCACTGTTGTAAGAAATCACATTATGGAAGCAGTAAAATCAGCCAAACTTACAAAGCTCAGAAGTTTTCTCCAAGCATAATTCAGCCCATCAACTTGTTCAAACTGTGCACTTGAGTAATTGAGGTTGTAGCGATTCAATAAAGCAAACGAATCCTCGATTGGTGTAATCGTCATCTCGATTCTAGAAAGAAATGCAAATATTGAGTCAATCATTTCAATGAGGAAATTTAGTAGGTTTCTGATATTCCAATATTTGCCTTTTTTCCTTCCGATATTCCGATGTTTCGATTTTTTTTACCGATATTCCGATATTTTTCATCTTTTTTACCAATACTCCGATAGTTTCGATATTTGATATTTGACACCTCTATTTCAACCATATCACACTTAAAACGATCTTATCTAGCCTTCAATACTTCAGAGAATTGAAATTTTTGACGCGACTGGGTATTGTAAAAATTATAAAAGAAAAGAACGGAAAAATGAATACCTTATTTCGGCATCCCTTATTTCACTGAGAGCAGCCATACTATTACGAACATCTTCTAAATCAACAATTGGTCTTGATAACCTCTTGTTCAGATTGTCAATGAACGTGAAAATATCATCCATATCAGCACTTGCCTAAAAGTAGAAAAAAAGAAGATAAAAGTAAAAAAAAAGAAAAGAAATACCACCTATCAATTTATTCAAAAATCTCTATTTTAGTACTTTAAGTTATGTTATATGGGATGTGATGCAACATTAAATATTTTGGTCAATAACTCAATTTGGGAAAAAATGGAAGAAATACGCGATTTCTATTGTTCCGCGCCCTAAAACATGTGAAGAAGAAGGAATAAGAAGCATAAAATTACAGTAATTCCAGATTTCAGCGGCTCTAATGAATTATTGCATTCTTGCACAAATTTTGGATGTGTATGAGTTGCCTTAATTCAAAGTAAGTTACTACCAAAGAATCCATGATTTTTCTAACTAAATTTCGAATTAAATGAGTTCCACTGCTATGTAGAAATCGCTTTATTATTAGATTTTATTTTTTCATCAAACGGAAAATGCATCTAATGATGAGAAGACATAATGAGCAGGGTTGCAGAACGTACCCGGAACGTTTAAGGCTGAAATTTATTTTTTCAAAGTTCTAGCTGGAAGCTTATAACCTTATAACCGGGAAGCAAAAAATATACACCA
The DNA here is from genome assembly GCA_032273505.1 of Nanomia bijuga. NCBI lineage: Eukaryota > Metazoa > Cnidaria > Hydrozoa > Siphonophorae > Agalmatidae > Nanomia > Nanomia bijuga. The sequence goes on from JAUKPT010000410.1 coordinate 17,620, forward strand.
GTGATTATGATTAGAAAATATCGTTAGAAATCAGAAATCAGAATCAGAAATCAGAATCAGAATCAGAAAAATATATTACTTAAGAAATAAATACAATAAACAGTAAGCCAAAAAAATATATATATTTACAAATGATTTGAGTAATTCTCAAATGACGAATTAGGCTAACATAATCTATAAAGTTCATAATTTTAGTATTCATTTTTAGTGTACAAGGAGTGAAAGTCTAGACTTGTTTCAATCGTCTCTGCCACCCACAAATTTGCCCACCCATGTTCCCATGTTCTCTACAACCCTCAAGAATTTCTCAACCAGACAAACAACCGGACAAAATAAGATGGAAAAAGTATTATTACACACCCTAGAAGCCAATCCTTTTCCATACGTCTGTTTCCAAGTACGTGTTTCAGTAATCAAGCCATTCTTCAGAGGGGCTGTATCATACAGGACTGATCCCACATTATAAGCCTCGGGTAAGTTGTTGATGTACCTTTCGAAGTGGTGGTAGTGGTTGATACACGAGTCGAACTCGGATAGCAACGGTTTGGATTCCAGGAAAGCGTCCACCTTCAAGTTTGGTTCCTAAAGAAGAAAGAAGGTTTAAGAAAAGTAAATGTTGAATAAATCAGTCTTTCGTATCTGAATTTCAAACACTATAAATGGTTTACTCATTCACAACTGAACAAGTTCAGTTGCAGAAGAAAAATTCGCGGATTTCGTTTGGTTCTTCAACCGCAAAGTCGGCAACTATGTCGGTTATGTTTGATACATAGTTGAAGGAATCTTGACGATATCTGAAGACCAACTCGTCGACATTTAATATTTTGTACAATTTAACTATATTTGTCCAAATTCTTTAATTATAAAGGAAATATACGAATGTATAATGAAGAACAAAGTAAATAAAGAAAATAAAGAATAAGTAAATAAGAAAATCAATTTCTTAAGAACACGGTATAGGTATAATGTCGGAAAAGGCCAATTTTGGTTATATCTCTCAATCTCGCCAATTCTAAAAATGTTCTGAAGTATTTCATCCAACTTACTTCTTTCCACAATTCTTCATAATCTTTGAATGAGTTGAGCACCTTGACAGCCTCTATCTTTGACGAACTAACTATGGTACTTAACATGGAGATCATCTTCAAGACATCTTTATGCTCAGAAACCATCTTAGTAAGAGATTTGAATGCTAACAGTGCTCCTGGAAAAGAAAAGAGAAATGTATCATACTTAAGTAATCTTTTAACAAATTGTTGCCATCGGTATCAAAAGAAGACATTCAATTAATGACCCCTCACCATCCCCAGTAGCAAGTTTTATTCTTTATATCTGTGTTTGGATTTTTATATGTGTTACGTAATAGATCTACCTACCTACCATACGTAACCGATCGTAACCTAAACACGGACACCTATCTACCATATCAAGGCTACGTAATAATTTAACGCTCCCTTTTAGTATTAATGGATAAATAATTCACCTTTATTTGCTTCATCGACCACTGGCGTCGTGTACTGATGCAAAAGCTTATGGTGATTCCACGTTTGCACATTCTGTGTTGTCTTCAAGATGATCTGCACAGCTTTATTCAACAAATGTTGAATCTCCTCCAGGCTCGGTTTCAACATAATCTGTGGAATTTCTAACACGATGGACGCATTAAAGAACGCTTTGCGTGCCTGGCGATCGGCGGAATTCACGCCCGGGGTATTTTTCGTATATCGACTAAAAGGTTGCATTTTCTTTCGCAAACTATCAAGTGAAATGCGAGTCGAGCGCACAAGTGCGTCGATTGTCTTTTGATTGAAATACGTGATAAGCGTCCAATAGGAGCACGTTGTACATTCGAGGCAACGATTTGCTTTGTTCCCTTTGGCTTTGGCGGGGAAGAGGCACGGGTATTCATCGTTCTGCAGATCGACTAAATCTTTCTCTTTCAAGTTGCTTTTGATTTTGTCAATTAGAGAGAAGGTGTGAGTTTCAACTAATCCAGAATAACTGAAATGGAATAGAATCTTTATTCAATGGACAAAAATCGTTAATGGGGATAAAAGAATAAACTAAAAACTGCAATTGAACATGGACAATATTATTCTTTCCAAAGATTTGGATCTAAATAAAAATTTGATTTAAATTAAGACTAAAGCTTTACAATTTCATTGATTTTTGTCGATCTTGAGCTTTTGTAACATCCCACTTATAGTCATCACGACAATACGTCTTTCGACGTTTTCCCATGTTAACAAAAAATACCTTGTAAATGACACTTACATAGTTAGAGCCTTAGCTTTGGCTACATTAAGTTTTTCTGTATCTACGAGGAAATCTGAAGGTGAGACTGATTCAGATGAAATTGAACACAATAACACATTTGAAATGTTATCAAGGGTAGTCTCGATTCCATAATCGATAATATCGCAAATTTCTTTCACCAGCAACTCGAGCCTCTTGAGACTTTTCTTCACATTTTGGGTATCTAAAAAATAAAAGAGAATGGAGTACGCAATCTAGTCATAAATCTTTGCATAGCGTGTAAAAGAAGGCCTCCTATCAACATGGAAACATAATTTACTTTCTTGATCACTTTTTTTTCCTGTCCGCAAGTGAAAAAAGATATAAAAGAAAAAAGCTAAAAAGCAAAGAAAAGGATTAGGGATTTCGGCAAGAACATTCCCATAGAAAGACTGAAGAAAAAAAGTAGCTAGAAGTTAAGAAAGGTTTTGTTATAGATCTCATGGCCAACTAGATACACGGCCATATATGTTCAGGACAGGTTTGTTGTTACATACGGTTAAACTTTGACCTAAGCC
>JAUKPT010000411.1:0-20419 GCA_032273505.1 Nanomia bijuga
CCGAATTCTTCTTGATTATATATTGTGTGTGTTTTAATGATCAAAATACCCAGACTAGATGTTATAATAAGAACGGAAGGAGAGTAATGTTGTTAGGGACTCCATGAAATTGAAAGTTTGGTTGAATTCTCTTTTATCATTATCATTTTATGGTTTCAAGTCATCCAAACTTGTGATGATATCATTCTATTGGACTAATGTGACATCCTGTTTATAGGTTTGTCACAAAAGTGTTGTATAAAAACACGTCAGCAGAGGGAATTTGCACGTGTTTTGTGTGGTGACAAGCACTTTCATGTTATGATGGAGCACGTGGTTTAATAGGAAGAAATTCAGAGTTTCTGTTACTTAAAAGAAAAATAATGTTTTCTTTAAAGATCCTCAAAAGATTTTAGTTAGGTTGCCTTTCTGGATTAACATGAGTTTAATTGCATCTTTTGTTTTGAAGTTTGCGCCCTCAGAAAAAAGGTAAGTTTACGTCACTTTAGAAAAATGGGCTTTTCTGTTATAGGAAAATAATGCTTCTACTACCGAATGAATAAAAGAACATAGTTAGGGATCCAGCAACATTAAGGTCATTGTTGACACTATTTTTTATAGAGATCCGGAATTTGAAGTTGCATATGTAATCTTAGAAATCATCATATCCAACGTAAGCTACAAAACAAAAGTTTTAGTTAAAAACTAAGCATATAACGTATATTTAAAAATTATTGATACTAATTACCCTTTAGGGAAGGTAGGTTAGGCTAGGTTAGAACCCATTATAAATCTTAAGACGAAATACACATTTTCACAATTCCAAAAAACGCATAAGAAGTATGGCTTATAGTCTTGTAATTTCTATTTAAATTGAGTTTTTAATAATCGTTTGAATAAATCGTTACTACAAATATAATAAAAATTATAATGAACATACATGCCTTAAATGATTTTCTAAGTTCATTCAGATCATATCAGAACTTTAACAATTGGTTTGTTTATCTACAAAAAGTTATACATTTAAGAACCGTGTAAAGGTCTATTTATACATTTTAAGACGATATATATAGACATGATAATACATGATACGTGATGTTTAGATATTGTTAAATGAAGAAATTAGAAGTTTTCAGCATTTTTGATGATAAATTAAGTAGAGAAACCAGCCAAGACTTTCGAAACAAACAGATCATAAAAAAGACAACAAGTTCAAAGAAGTCCTGCAATGTTCGAGGTTGTCAAGTACAACTATAATGTATCAAATAACAATGGAGTAACTTATATCTCACTCAGTCAGGCGAATTTGACAGAAAAATATTTCACAATAAACTTTTCGAGGGCAAAATCTTAAGCAAAAGACTTATGTGGTAACTTGATCCAATAAGCCTGTCACTAGTTGATAAGAACATGAATGAAAAATGTTAGTAAAGTCGTAAATATATTTGTAAATTTACCCTTTGATTTGTTGAAAATTTCATCATCAAGAAACTGATTGGTTCTTGTAGAATTGTTTTTATTATTCTATTAAAGAGTTCTATTAAAAATAAAGCGTGACATTTCTAAATGAATGATGAGATAACTCACAACCAATGAATTGCCAAACTCATTGATAATTAGACGTTCCCTTAGGAGAAGCCGAAAGTTGTGTAACTTATGTAACTCGTAGTATTGCCAGTAAAAGAGCACAACCACAAACTATTAATTATCATGTTTTGACAAATTTTATCATATAATGACGAAATAAGGATTTGCTGTTAATAGCAATTAATCCGCCTCATTCGTGATTTAGCAGTGATAAAAGATAAAAGTTTCTTTTTGGCATTTTGTGTTATTTATAAATATGGCTGGCAAAATATCTGAAGAATTTTGATGTCTTTATAATTGGATTATGTTTGACACATTTGCAATCTTTATTATATAGACTTAATGGGAAAATGTATTTTAATTAGACATGAATTTTCTGTATAGAAATTATCATTACATAAGACGAGGGGTAAATCACTCAAAAAAATTACTAGAGTTGAGAGATTTTTTGTGAGTTGAAAGGTTTTTTGGGAGTTGGAAAGACAATTGCGAGGGTAGACTAGCAAACCCATATATCTTAGGCTAGGGCTCCCATGATGATATCAAAGATTTAAAAAAAAAATCAAGAAAAAGACATTTGCAGAAGATAGTGAAAAAAAGATCAAAATTAGCCCTAGAAAAGAACACATTGACATTTTGTTTGTTCGTTTAGAAAACGGAATTCATGTTGACTGCCTGCTGTAGAAAGAATTGATTGAATGAAATTGTCACGATTGTACTCCTTTTTCTTATGTGATTTACCTTTGGCGTGAATTATAATGATACTTGATTATTTCATTCCAATCAATAGACCTGATCCATTACGTCGCGTTATGTTTATATTGTGGTATTTTGCCTCCAAAACCGCGCAGAGATTTTGTAACTATTACAATACATTACAAATTGATTGAGTGGCTTAATGGCAACTGTTCATTTTTCACGCGCGTTAGAGTATGTTGACAAGTTCATTAACATGAATTCGGACAATACCTGATTTATCACAAGCGTGTATTCGGATTGTCAATGGTCAATGCAACATTTATTCAACAAATGCATTCATTTTTATAGTTGATTTGCGAATTTTATTAACAGTGGTAACCAGTCTTTAATACGGTTGCAGTAGCCAAAATGTAAACGAAATGACGTCACAAAAAAATCTGTCTATTAAGATATTTACTTCTTAGAAGGATACATGGGTCACTTAGTTACAATTCCTTTTTTATTCCAAGAAGTCTAAATCTGAAGTTTCCAATGTCTGTCTGGACCAACCTCAATGAATTTTTAAATTACTCGCGCTTCTCTTTGAAGTTTTGTTGAGATTATCTAAAAAACTTAACCACAACAAAATGATCGGCAGAATACTGTTGACAAGCGTGGTCATTTGATTTGTCATTACATGTGACCAGCCAGCCGAGAGGTTTTAATCAAATAAGCAAAGAAGAATTTGTCACCATTTCTCCAAAATGAAATTAAAATAGTTTTATAGGCACTTTCTACTTATGAACTTCTCTTTTATAGGTAATGAATTGAATTATGGTTTATAGTATGTCAACACCTACAATTTTTGTCCATGTGTCAAACATGCTTTTAATGGCAAATTCTATTCTTTGAACACTTTCCAAAATAGTTTATCAGTTTTGAATTCTGCACATATGAATGATTAATCTAGTTGGTCGATCTCCATGTATAGGTCATATCCTTATAGACTTCGGTAATTATCTTTATAATTAAATCTAATTCGGATAATTGGTCATTGTGAGTTTTGATTCTTCTGTTGCCAATGAACTCACTATTGTGGCTCTGCACTGGGTAGAAATCCAAAATTTATCATTGATGACAGTGTAAAAGAGAACTCTTTTTCCTCCTATGATTTTTTTTGTTGAAGGATGTGATCATATTTATTAAAGATTTCTACTGGCTTTAAAGTTTGGTTTTACTCACATCCTGAAACAAAATTATACATATTAACTGTGACCTGATATTGATACTAACTTTTTATAATAAGATTTCAAATATTTGATATTTGATTCTTCGAAAAGTTGTAAATCAAAAATATACTGTAAAATTCTTATTCTACTTTTTAAATTACAGTTAATTAGATATTTTTCTAACAAGGTTGTTGCTTTGTTAAGTGGTTTTTAATCCATTTCCAATCGTATTTGTTTTTTCCAATAATATCAGTGGGGGAGGGGGGGACTAGCCAAAAACGTCAATGCCCTACTGTTTCCGCGCAGGTCATTATTGAAACAGAAGTAGCCTTAAACGGCAAATATGGGACTTTTACTCCAAATGAATGGGAAAATCCCTCTTGGATGATTTTTTGCTGATTCTGATAACGCTCGTTGCCAAAACTGGAAACTGTGCTTAAACTCAAGCATCGTCATCGTCATCGTCATCGTCATCGTCTCTCCACTGATGTTACTACGTAATCTTAGATTCTTTAGCCTTAATATCGATTGAAGTAAGAGGAAACTTCGAAGACTTTTCAACGCTCCAATCATTCTCTTTTGTTGAGCAATTCAAATGTTATCCGATCTTTTTAAGAAAATAAAAATCACAATCATAATTTTCACATGTTTCATCTATCTGATAAACAAACCTAAAAAATATTTTTATAGCTAAACATCTAAAAAGACATATTATTGTCTTTAGTTAGTACCTCCTGTTTCGAGAAGATAGAAAGCGATGGAAACCCAATATTAATCTCTTGCTTCATCATGGTTATTCAAGAACAACTTCACCATTTTGCGGTGCAAGATGTAATTCAGCGAAATGAATGATACACACACCTCTGCAAATGTTTACTCGTACAAATGCTAAAAGTAGTAAGCAAGAGGAATGAATTCAAAGAATGACATCTGGTGTTTTCCGTTCACCAATTACCTTTTACGGTTAATAGAACTTGATCAAAGTAAGGAAATGACGTTTGGAAACGAGATTGGAATCAGAGGCGGCAAATCTTTAATGTTTGTACGCGCACATCATGATGTGACGTCATGTACAATTGTATGGGTTAAGGTGTCAGAGATATGATCACCGTCACGAGGTAATGTGACGTCATTTTGACAGGATATCAAGTACCTTAGTGCCTTAGATTTTCACTAATCTCAATATGAATTACCTTGATATTGTTAACAGCCTAGGGCGCATAGAAATTTCTAAATTTCATTTTAAAATTTTTTAAAGATGGCAGAAGTTTGAAGAAAGTCGCTTATTGGCGGAACAAGTACCAGCCGGATGCAGCAGAAAGATGCAGTGGTTTTGTTTAGTATTTGGACACACGGTGAAAATGAAATCAGATCCACAATATAATAGCGTTATAAGGCAAATCTCCCCGGTGAATGCAGGAATTCGCCAGGTTATTCATTCCTAAAATTTGCAAAAGCTGCAATAACGCTAGATTATAAAAAGATTTTGTCACTTTATGACACGATGATCAAGAAAGAAAATCGTATAAAGATAGTTGATGGGACTTGATAAACCCACTCACAATAAGAACTTAATGGAAGAATTTCCTGTCAAAAATCAAAATCTGGTTAAAGTGGAGAAACGATTTCGGAACGAATTTTCTGATCGGATACCTGGTTAAAATATTTTGGTCCCGTAAGCGTTCCTAGTTAGTTTCTTATTCCCTGCCCTATTACAGTAGACTCCCTATAACTCGACTCTCTATAACTCGAATCTCTCTCCAACTCGAACGATTTTGCTTACACGGTGAATTAATAAACTCTCAAAGAAAACTCTCTTTTATTAGAATCTCCTTGATGTTCGAGTTGAGAGCTCACTGTATATATCATCTAGTGGAAAAAATCATTAACCATGCAATGAATGTCCGCCACATGCACGAAATACTTATAATGTGAATACAGCTTTAGACTGGGGGCTGCCTTTGACGCATAAGTTCACTTATGAAAATGTCATAAGTTTCATTACTTCGTGAGTTTTTGGATGATTTAGTAAAACCGAAAGTACCTCACAATTCCTGAAAGATCCAACCATTTTTTCTGAAAACAAATTCTAAAGACATTGTTTGATAATACAAAGGAATTATAGTAAGGCACTGAACAAGATTTTTATGCTTAGTGACGAGGTCTGTTATAATAGTACGCCATGCCGACACCCCATGGAATTCGAATTGACCCCACAGTACACCCTCTCGATCGTTCGCTGATACGCTGATATGCCATAGAGCGTCAAGAGCAAATTGTCACTACATTTGCAATACTTTTCAAATATTCTTTGTTATTGCCTACACTCCGCGACTTTTGAAAGGATAAAGAGGTCCCGCATTTACGATAAATAAAATGAGTACTTCCTATCAATTTAGAATTTGAAATTTTAAGGCCTCCCACTTCCTCGTAGATCAGAGGGTGAGCGCTCGGAAGTACCAAGTTCTTGCAGGAAATTTTCTCAAGCAAATCAAACAACTATTAGATTATTGTCAACATTGGAACTTGAAATACTTCTGTGTTCCCTCTATTGAAAAAAAGATCCAACCATAATCTCAATAGGTACTTTTGCAAATCAAAGTTCTCGTGTAAATGTCATGATCGCGTAGAGAATTCTACCAAGGGCATCAATGATAAGAAATCATTGATGCTTTTTTTTACAAGAAATTTTCGAAGATATGCTCTCTCTCATAGGCCTATGCCTTATTCTACCTTCCTTTTTTTTTTTGTTATCGTGTACCTCTTTTCCATTTTTAGTATTTTTATTTTATTCATATCTTATTTAATTTACCGATAGTTCGAATAAATTAGTTAATTGCACGAAACTGCCAGATAAAAATCTGCCGATTGCACCTAAAAGATTGCCTTAAAAGACCTGATTTGTATCATTTTATCATTTTGTACCCTAGTTGGGCCGGCCCAACGGCAATAGAGGAGCCTTCTAGTGCCATCGTCAGAACCAGAAATAAGTCATATCTAGCTATTTGGCGTCAATATATGCAATGCAAAACAACATATGCCCAACTAAACGTTAACTACATCATGTAACAATATTCCTTAAAAAGATATTTACTTGCTTTTTTAGGTGCAGCAAACATTGTATTTGCACTTGCCTAAATTAGAAATACTTTTATTAGTTACATGGATGAGTCGTACATAAAATACAAATGAATTGAGTTATAATCATTGTTCAAAGACTGGTCGAGCGAAAATAGCGGATATTCGCTAACTTTTTCCGATAGACAAGCAAAATAACGTATCGTTTTTTCTAATGTTTGTCCGGGGTAATTAGTATAGCTTAATCTCATATTGTTGTGTTATAAAACAGAATGTTATTATATATTTGCTGCACGCTTCGGAGTATGACATTAGATATGTCGCGCTTCTAAATCAATAATTATTGTTTTAGAAGCAAGACATATCTGATGTTGGACGACGAAAGCGTGCAGCAAATATATAATAACATACTGTTTAATAACATAACAATATGCGATCAAGTATTTCCCTGACGAAAATAATTTGCTCGAAGCAACCGGTACGACAGTTAGAGAAGCCAGTGCGAGATTAATGTTTTTCTTAAGAGCTTACAAAATATCCACTAAACAAATCCGTTTTCCATATCTGATAACACATCTCCAATCCCAAGTTCCCGATTCACAGAATATGGTGAGTGCAGGTATTTTTATTTCTGGACCAACCGAGAAGTTTCAACTCAAAGATGAAGATTATCTAACACTCTGGAAGTTCGGTAGAAAGAAGATTTTCTCTGTCTCGATGCCACGTATGAAGAGTCTCGAAGAAGAGAGGGAGGTCGTGTCGAAGATGGCGCCGAAACAACGAAACAAGTTGATTGAGAATGGGGTTGAGTTTAACCCGACAAAAGTTTATTTTATGATTTACTACAAGGAAGCAAATCATGCAGAACTGTTTTATATGTAAATGCTTTACATCATCATTACTTCACTTTGGAGCAGCCTTTTCACTAAATAATTATGTCAAATGCGACCTAGACAGTTTATTTTAAGATGTTTCGCGTGTATAAATTTATTATATATTTTTTTACACGGAACTTCTGTGGTGAGAAATATATGTATCTTGTATCATGGTAATGGTTTTCTTCTATCAACAAGGTTTCGAGTTAATATGGGAACTGGAAAAGAAGGGTGGATAAAAACGTTAGTGTTTTTTAGTTATAAATGGGGGAGGTGGGGTGAGGGGAGGGACAATATTGAAAATAGTTTATCGGATCTTATCTCAAATAACTAAAGGATACATATTCATCTCCTTGGAAACAACGAGAGGTAAATCACTGTTTAAGACTCTCGTACACCTGGACTCAAATTCCTATTGTGTTTTTAGAAATCTCATGAAAATTCTATTGTTTTAAAATAACTCCCGTACACTTTTGAAGAGAGTGATTTACCCCTCGAAAAACGACAGATGTAAACTCATACTCAAGATCTAATTTCATCTACCCGAAACAAGAAATAACAAGTAAAAAAAAGTAATGACCAAACCACAGGTGATTCCTATTCTAAAGCACGGACTACTCAAAACGTTACCTTTGGCCCAGATCATAAGTTTTTTCGTCCGGATCGTGATCCGGACGTTTTTATGAAACCGGATTAATTCTCCTAGGATGTCTCAAATATAATTGAGCAGTCCGTGTCTTAAGTCTGCATATCAATGAGTCTAGTCAAGGACCACACTGTTGACACCTGACGTAGTTCTTGAGTCTACACAAGCTTTAAGAAATCATCGCGTTATTTCGGCTATTTTAGCAATTTGATTGGGTTAAAATTACAGCATCAGGAAGCTTATTGGTTCAATCTAAAATGTCACAATTTGATGTTTTGTTAAAATCAGAAATGTTGAAAACGTTACTACATAAACCAATCAGAACCTTGATGGTGTAATTTTCTACCAATCAAAAGATTGAATTAGCCATAATTTGGCGGCAATCCCTAAGAGCTCGCCATTGAGTTATGCTAAACATTTATGATTAGATTAGATCACATCAACAACTTGAACAAATTAACATTCAATGCGGGTTATAATTCAATTATGGGACCATGGAAGGTTTATTCCGTTGGAAAGCAATCGCCATTCTATATAGACGTATCGTAGAAATGTTCAGATAGAAAGTCTTCATATATTCGGCCTTTAAATAAGAATATGAATTGAACTACTAGAGTTTGATATAATAATCTTTTTGGACATTTGGATATTCATATTACCTTAAATAGGAATTTGATGATTGTTACATGGTTCCAACTGGAAATAGTAAGGGAACGTCTCCAAACAGGTTTTCGAATCAAACATACAATTGCTGCTAAGGAGAGAAAAGGTCAGCTCGTGTCTTCCAAACGGTCGGGAAATCTTAAGATCCCTGTCCTAAAATATACCCGACAGTGGCTTCTAAGTGTTAGAAAGGGGGTAAAATCCTTAGCGGCTATTACTTTGTTAAGGGTCATAAAACTTCTTTGGATACGTTCACTAAATTCAATTCTAGTAATGCATAGGGTTTCAGTTTTAAAATGGAGTACGTGGCGAAAAAGATGTGACACCCGGTGAATACATCGTACTTTTATCTAAATGCCGTTGAGTGGAAAGAGATTCTAACTTACTGGGCTTTTTGATATTTTTTTGATAGTGATTAACGTTTACATTATGGGCCTTTTATCGCCGGCTCCATTTACGCCGGCCCTTAGGAAAAATAGGTATATCATGAAGAATATAGCTTGGGGCGGGGAAAGATAAATGGAACGTGGGGGTATTTTTCCACCTCGTATTCCCCAGTACGTTTAGGGATAATGTATGTCTTAACGAAGAAGCACTTAATCAAAAGGAAATATACCAAGTGTCTAAAAGGAAATGATATAAGCTTGTAAGAGGAATGACTAATATAAAGATAAAATGAGATAAAAATAGATAAACCAACTTACGCAACAAATCAGCATTCTGCTTGTTAACTTCAAGAATCTGGTCTGCTTTTTCTTTCTCCAAAAGTTTTATGAGTGTGTTTGGCATCGGGTTAAACAACGGCGAGCCATTAAGGTATATTATTTGACATAAACAAGATATTAATGTAAGATCTCTAAGGAGAGACCATTGATACGACTCAACCATGTTTCTAAAAGAAGAAGAAGAAGATTTTTAATCATTAAACGAACTGTATGATCTCTCTCCCTCCGAAACAGGAGAGTAACAGTTTTCTGTTTTTGAAACTTTTCTTCTTTTCAATCTGAACCCAAACAGAAGTGAGATCAGGTCTAAAACAAAAAATGCTGATTCGTTTTAACGGTTTTAATGCCAAAGTTCGGCTATTGCATCCGTTTGATTGGTAAGAAATAACTTCATCGGAAAACTTAAAATGTCACTATTTGATTTTTTGCTAAAGTCAAAAATTATCAAAACGCTTCTTCATGATCGGCTGATTCAATGTCGACTAGAAAACAGCACTCAGTAAAATATATTGTGAGTATTTGCTTTTAAAAAGACTTTTTTGTTAGGTTAATGCGCTGCCGTTCTGTCGTTAAAGATCTTTCATATAAAAACTTTATCATAATTGTTTGTCTTAAACATAAATTGGCGAAACTTTATACTTAATCCGTGCCTTTTTATGAAGTAGTTTTGTCACCTGATCTGCAATATTTGACCATTATTTTCCATATTTTGCCTTACGGTTTTGCAATAGAAGACACAGAGAGGAGGATTAGTGGGAAAGGAACAATTGTCCGGGCGACATTTCAATGTTATATCACTTTAAGGCTTTTGTTCGTCGTTTACAAGTGTGGACAGGTTTTTTCTGGCAATGTATGAATACCGTGTGAAGAAGTAAAGCCGGATATCAGGTTCCATTACGTAAGAATCATTTGGAGAAACAAAGAGGTCCTTTTTTCGAGTGCAACAGTGAATATTTCTACCAAGACATGACTGTAAGAGAAAATTAAAGGGTAACGGACAAATTGTGAGGTATTGAGGCAATAAGGTATTTATTGCTACCACCAACAGAAGAAAAAGGTGTTTCGATTTGATTTTGTTTGTCAGATAGTGAATGATATATAGAAATATTGTAATCCCGACTTCTTGAATCAGCTAAGACTTAAAGTATGACTTCTAATCTAATCCTGTCATCATCATACATGTCTTAAATATTATTGTATAGGGAGAGTTTATCTTTCCAATAACTTATTCTTAACAAAATTGTAAATGGGACTCTGTGACATTGGGCAAAAAGTTGTGTCTGGTCAAAAAATACATGCCTGTAATTCCATGGATTTGTCTAGACAATACTTCATTTCTGGTGCATCTTGACCCTTGGAAAAAATCTGAATAGTTTGAATTTATCATTCGATTAACTTGCCACTTGCGGTCAGATAATTTCCGGTTAGGAAGGCTCTGATCCTTAAGAGGGATGAGCAAGATTCGAGAATTGTTTTTTTTTGTCTTTTTCCAGGTCAACCTGGACAATTCAATTCAATACTCTAAATAATATTGTTAAACAATCGACACAGGCAATTGATCATTCCTTAAGTTCGACATCTTTGTTGACATATTCGCGCAAGACGTCGATAGATTTTAATTTTTCCCACGAATCGGATTCTACAAAAACCGTGAATTTTCAATTTACTTGCAAAATACAATGTAGTCAAGTAAACATCAGAGTTGCCACAGTAAACTTCTTAGCAATCCGTAAACAATTTTCTCACGGCTTCAGGTTTTCCAGAAACGTTGAATTGTTAATTTCTTTTTACTTTATTTCGAACAACACTGTTTCCATGGCAGTCCAGTGACGCAGAAACCATTCCGTGCACTTCGTGACCTGTGCCAATTACCGTCATACACGAATTTTCAAGGCACGGTATACGGTGTTGTTTGTTTATGTTTTCTGCGCAGTTTCCACAGAGTATCATTTTACGCGACCTATCGAATGTTTTGGTTTTGCTAGATGAAGAACACAAAAGAAAATAATAACGCCATTGTTATTTAAACCTAACGATGATAATAATGATAATGTTCTTGCATGGTGGACTCTTCTGCCGCTAATTCGTCATACAGGCTTATTTTATAGTTATATTTCTATGCCCGCATATTCCTTTGTTATATATTGAAAACAAAATGCGATATTTCAGGTGGAAATTATGAGAGCAACTCCAATAATGGTAAATATCTGACCTGCTGCGCAATAAGCAAATGAAATGATAATATATTAAATGGAAATGTGCCATCGGGAAAATGAATAGCACAGGTGTATATTCTGTAAATGTTCCGACTCGCAAAAAAGAAATTTAGACAGCCAACATTCCGAGAGATATATTTCACCCAATCCTACACAATGCGCCATTAGAATTGCTGATGATGCGTACATTCTGAGAGTAGACGAATCTTCCGAGTGACACTGCGAGTCTGCGAGGAAGAATTTCCCACTGTGTGATGAATAGTTGATGTAAATCTAGTAATCCAAAGAATAGAAGATTGAATACTAGAATTTAGGTGGATATAGCTGCGACACTAATGACATATAGCCATGGTGAATCATCAAAAGTAAACACTTATTCCAAACACCGGAACCATGCAGAAACTTTAAGATGCATTTTCAACAGAAAAAGAAAAATAACAAAAAAGGACTTACGAACCTGCTTCAAAATTTTAACGCTCTCACAATGAACCGATCCTAACTCAAAAAGAATACAGACTTGTTTTAATCATGTTGACAGTTATAGAGACTTCAAATATTGCGCGGGGAGACAGAGGAGACCACAGTGGAGATATTTTTACCCCGCCATTCCAGACATATGAAATAAATATATTTCACCAGACGTCGTGTCATGTATCCTTTTCTTTTTAACCTATGTAGGAGACTTGCGGAGGGTCAATTGATCAATTAAGAACATACCAGTAATAACCTGGCTTCCTTTTTATCGAAAAAAACACAATGTACTTTGAGTTTTTACTTCACTGGTAGAAATACATGTTTTATAAGCCACTTAGAACCACTTAGATTGAACACTTTATTAGTACAGAATATAGATACTGCAAGTGCCTTCGGTTAAGGAGAGAAAATTAGGTAGAAGAAAGTGATTCGTAGAAAAAAGTTTCTATAATTTTTCACCGAATAATACTTTTACATTCAATATAGCAAGGTAATAATTGGATTTTTATTTCTGAGCTAAACAAAATGGCTAGGAACAATTTTTATCTTATATATTTGTATGTATTGGTAAGGTTAAACTTTTTTTTTAAGATTGAGCATCACTATAAGAGTCTGGCATGCATGAAACAACATGATGAAATATCTCAATTATTCGTCAATAGGTAGTCATTAATTATTACATATTTTCACATGAATGCCAACAAAACACGTGTTCCAAACCTAAAGTATTCTCGTGACGTCACAGATATCAGCATTTTACAGCTCATTATGCATTCTCTCTTTGATCTGCGATGACTCATTATTCTAGATGGCAATTAATCTGGTTAGTATTTGCCATTAAGGATGGATTGTGGCAAATAAGGTGTCTTTATAAAATTGAATTTTCCTATTTGTGTGATTTATTAAAGCAAAAATTCAACTAACTGGAACAATTTGATGAGGATAGTTCATAGTAGATCAAATTTTGGGATAAAAGAAAGATTCTTCTGTGGTCAACTTCGCTAATGATGGTAATAATGTCAGGTGACTTATCATAAGATTTAGATTTTTAGTACTTCCTTCTATCTCTTTTAGGGTTGCCCTTTCCTGATGGAAATGTTAATTATTTCTATCAAGGGAATTGCAAAGCAAAAAAGAAAGATAAATTGTCTTATTTGATTTTCTTCGTGATTTTTGGTTTTTCGGACGTTATTCTAGTGTCTTTTATTTCATCCAATTAAATTAAAATATCACCTATCTGTTTGTTCTGTTCGTGACGTATTTTTATAGTATCATTTATTACTCCTCCTAGGTGGCACAGACAGATTAGACAAATGAGTTGCCTCCGAACCGACTTACTTTTCTATTCTCTCGCCGTGTATATGTCCTTGTTTAAATTTTGATATGAGCTGAATAAAAGTAAGAAATTATATAAAAATGCATGATCGTTATGAAATCGTTAGTTTCTCTTAATCTAAATAGCAATCATTAAAAACTCATGATAATTGAAACTACCGATTAATTTTCATAGATAAAAATCATGTTTCTTTACAGAATATATATTACAGTAGTCTAGACTAGGTTGTTTACAATAATAACGTATTGACTATTGTATAAGATGCGCGCGCAGAATGTTTCTAAAATTGTGTAAAGATCTGTACAAACATGAGATTACAAGCACTAATGACGAAGATAAAGCTTCTAATGCAGTCTGTTTTCAAGTATATCCTAATTATTTTTTAATTATCTAGTTATCTTCTACGACTGATCTTGACAGTTTGACAGAAATGTCATGGCCCTTATCGAGTCGATGCGTCGTTCACATTTTGCGCATAATACAAAATGTTAGCTCCGACCTAAATTGGTCCATAACATTTTTGTTTTTCTTAAAGATATTCTACGTTTATCTATTTCGTAAGCTATGAATAGCTTATTTATTTTAAGTTTTGACTTCTTCTATGACTAACAGTAAAGAAATGTATTTTTGATTGTGTCCCATGACATGAAATAGATTGATTTGATTTGATTTTTTGATTTGATTTGATTTGTTACTGGTGCTGCAATGTTTAGCGACTCTCGCATTTTAATTTTGTATAGAAATCACGGAATACTTAAGCCGTGTATAGGCCATTATAATTATGTAGATTGAGATTCCTATAATTATGGAATGATGATTTGTAGAGTTGTGTTTCTAGCTGTATGCTTCTGGAATTTTGAAAAAGTGTGGTCATTCCAGTCTATTGTAAAATAATAGGCAGCTATTTTTGGATTTCTTATAACGTTTAACAAGAAATATTAAATATAATGATGTTAAAAAAGTGTAAGATAGAGACGACTCAGATATTTTGGTTAAATCTTAAATCCTTAAATACGCATAGCGATTATTTTTAGAATTCTTTCTAAAAATATAGGCCAGAATATACTAACATACAAATTTTGCTGATTGACGATAAAATTGAAAAATAGGCAAAAAAAGACCTAACAAAATTTACGTCATGTTGGATACCTGAAAGATGAGTGTAAGCTTGTACAAACAAGTTTATAAAAGATTGATACGAGATTCAGCAAAAATAAAAAGTTAAATACCACGGAATGCATGTTTTCATATTGTCTGTGGTTTGGATGACGTCATTTGCATTCTACTCTTTATGTTTTATTTTGCAGCTTTGTAGGATGACTTCACTTTGAATCATTTCTAAGAAAGATCGGTTCAAACGCATGCTTGATTCTTACGTTGCCAAATCTGAAACATGTGTATATGTTTACATATTCAAACGCCAAAAAAAAATACATTTGAACATGGCTTGCCATAGTTACACACGCCGACCTAATCTAGTTCGTTTGGCTTGAAAATATTAATCCAGGTTGTTCAAGGTGACCAGAAAATATTATTCCAGATAAATAGTTTTCTTGGACTGACTACATTTTAACTAGTTCAGATAAAAGAATATCATGACTTTGACTAATCTAGAGTTGAAAGTGTTAACATTGGATGGTATTACAGGCTATCTAAAACAATCATTATACGAAAAATATTTCGATTTGGCGAATTTACACACAGACCAAATCTGGCTTGAAAATAGTAGTTTAGGTTGTTCGTAAAGAGACGATAAAGTACTAGTCTAGATGACTACCTTGTATGGACTAAACTTGTTCTTCCCAGGCGGGATTAACGGATTAGGAAGACTAAGACTAGTAACCTTGACTAATGTCCGTCTCAAAATTATTGGCACCTGGCATATATTCATCAATTGAAATCTTAATATTGGATCTTTTTTCAAATAATTGTGCCCATCTTTTTGCGCAAATGTCATCAAACTTGGCCAGATCTTTTGCCAGATGTTACTTATCGAGCTGTAAAATTTTGATGTTAATGCGACAAAAACAACAGAATTGTTTTTTTCATTTAATAGATGGAAGAACGAGTTCTATATTTTTTCCTTCCCAAATTAGGTACAGCGTCTTTGAAGTCTACAAGGTAAAATAAAATGAAAAAAGGTGCCAGGTGACAATACTTTTGCAACAGACAGTCTAGGATTGAAAGTGTATGGCTTGATAAATAAACGTAAAACCGTTATTCTTTCGTTAAATTTCCTTGATTCGATTTATTTGTAAAATAACTTTTATATAGGATGATGCAAAGAGGCTTCCAAACAAATACAAAAAGCATTACTTTAAGGACAGAAATTTTCGCGGGCAGGAAGTTATGTGAGGATGGAAAATCGCAGAATTCCGCGAAACTAACTTTTATAAATTTCAATTTTAGAATAAATTTTACCGATCAACTTTCGCAAAAAAGGAAAAAAATTGTGAAAAATGTGAAAGTTTCTGTCCCTAAAGTATCTATGTATCAAACGGACAAATCTTTTGGAGATTATAGTTCATATAATAACACATTGAATAAATGAGCTTTAATATATTATAATATTTATTATTGTGAAGTATCGTGAAGTTGTTATAGAGTATATAGAGAACAAATATTACCCAGTGCCGTCGTATCGTCACCGCTACAAATCATATGGGATAAAAACACTAGGGACGAGGATGTATAAAGAAAGTATTATCAGAGGGCTAATGGGAAAATGCTATTCTTTGTGAATATTGGATAAATACTCTTTTATCCAGCCCGAAATCAAAGGATCTTGAAATAAATCATTCCACGATGTTGCTTGATATTTTCAGAAGATTAATGGTTCAATGTGAATTTACATTTTTTAAATATATAGTAATTATGAAGTTGTTATTTTGCCTTCCATTAATACGAAGTTCTTCGAAGTAGCCAATTCAATCTTGAGAACCACTACACCACTAGTCACGTAGAATATAATAAAACCACCCCTTTTTAAAGGGCGAATTCAAATTTATATTGGAAATTCAAATTTCTAAAATTACAGGTCATTGCAAAGGAGCGTTTTGGCAAAGGCCCAGAAATTGGCAAAATTCTCATAGAACCAATTCTATTGATGGAAACTAAAGCATTTGAAAAAGGAAAATGAAAATATGTAAATATTTTCAAAAGAGCCTTCAAAGAACTTTACATAAATAATTTTTAAGAATTTTCTTTTCATAGGAATTACACAATAATACCTAATACTAAGAACTAAGTAACATTTTATAAGATAAAAATAATATGAACAAACAGTTGATGATCAACATTTTACGTTCATTGTAACATTCATTTGATATTGCCTCATACTTTTAGCTCTGAAAATCAAGGTGTGTCATTTTATAGCACTATACATCCCAATCAAGAAATATTTACTTTGCTCAAATTTCTTCCCATTCTGAATATAAAATTCAATAATCAAATCTGCGTACACACAATTTCCCATACTTTAAAGGCGTCCAAAAATGCTAAAATCTGTATTTGATGTCTCTTTTATTAGCTCATTTTAATAATTTCTGATTAAATTCAGAACAAAAGAACTAGGCAAGAAAAAATGCATGGATATCTATATTCTGTAAAGAGTTACCCAAAACGTTGCTCGAAGGAAAATAATTACTATTGAAGTATTGACATTTTTGGCGCGACTGGGTATTGAAATCCGATTGCACGATATCTTAGTTAAAAGATCTTTGCAAAAAAGAAAAGTTCATTTCATTGGTCAGTTTGGAATGTCTATTTTACTGACCAGATTTTAGAATATTCTATATTAAGAAAATTCACAAGTAAACAATAGCATATCATTATACGTTTTACACACCTTTTTTAGATTTGATTTCTAACCAATTAAGTCTTTAGATTCGATCCAGCTTTCTCGCGAACCAATTACAACAGTAACCTCAATGAATATTTGATAATTTTTCAATAATCTTTTTTTGATTAATGTTATTCTCTAATAACTCTTTCATTTGCATGGTTTTATATAAGTCTTGGATTTGTGGTTTGGAATATGAATTATCGGAATTTGAAGAGCTATTTTTAGTGTAATCATCATATTTCAGACTTATCAGATGAAAAATGAGCCAAAAAATCGCTTTTAGGAATTTTTGATTACTATCAAATAACTCGTGAATGGAATGTTCTTAAAGTGTCTTATTAGTTTTAATCATAACAAATTGCAAGGTGGCTGTTTTGCTGGTCTGCTATTTCAATGCTTTGCTTTGCTATAGATTTAGGGAATAAGGAATAAGAAAACGTCCAAAAATAGAATTTACGGCATGACCGCTAACTGGTAGGGGTAAAAATTAAGCGGACGATGTCCGCTAACCTCCCTAAGAGGCCTTATCACTCTGTTATTAAGCAAGATTTTTCAAATATTTTTCTATCAAACTTTTGAAACGATCACGCACACTTTTCTTACTGACAGGCCTCGGTAGTGAAAATGATTACATTGGTGAACTAAAAGACTTTATTTTAGCATTTATCCAGAGAATTAAGATGAAAGTTACCACCAAGGCTTACTTAGAATCGGTCATGCTAACCGCTGAATCTGTAGGCAGTCCCCGCTTTGTAAAAGTTCCTTATTTGGTAGTACTTCATCTTATCTGTAATCTTGTCCTGATAACGTCACTAGTTTCGTCATATGATTTGGGAAAATATTTCGACAAAGATTAGCAGTTATTTTTCACTTAAAAACTTTTAAAACATCTTATGCGTGACGATTTATTGGAAATAAACCACAACTTTGATAAAATTCGTTACAGATTTCCATTAATCAGTTATTTTTCTAAATATCATTCGATTTCTGAAAGAAATGAGGAAATTCTTATCTTTGTGGAAAATGGATCATTGCAATTAAAAGAAGTAAATGGTTACCTCTAAACGTACTGGGCTTTTTGAGCGTTATTTGAAAACTTCGAGTATTTGAAGAGTTAAAATATTGAATAAGTTAAAACATTTGTTTTTATCTAACTACAAGCAATGTTAACGTCGTAAGATCATATATATAACGGCACAACAAGGCTCGGGCGAGGCTACGGGAGGCTTAGAGAGTTTTTTTTCGATATTTTCAAGATTTTTAAAAAATGTTTTAAATTTTTTTATCAGGATTTTATCAGTTTTTTCATGACAGTAAACTTGAAAAGTTTGAATAATTTTTTAAAGATTTTAAGATTTTTTTCAAGCAAGTGACAAATATTTATTTCGAGTTATATTCCCCTCGCAATTTCGCTTTTTTCCCTATTATTTTTTGTGTTTAAAAGGGATCCCACCTCTTTCCCTAGTGCGTTTAGGGTTAATGGACAACTAGAATGTATATTTAATTTCAATCTTAAATTTATTTTTACAAGATTTTTAATTTATTTAATTCAATTCATTTATTCTTCTGAAAAAAAAAATATATAATATAATACAACAAACAGCTATGCAATAAATTAAGAAAATTATAAACAAAATTTTCAACAAAAAAAAAGGTCAACAATTGGGATAAATATAAAAATTACTAATGTAAAATAATAAATAATACGTTTGAAGTAAATTTAATAACTAACATCAAAAATGTATGTATGGGGAAGGACCTCACGATAGTTCAAATTCAACTGGACATATCTCAACGCAGCATTTTCTGATATGTTCTGATTCCGGAGAATACTGTGTCCGCCATTATTGGCTATGCATATGAATCTACGTGACGAATCTTGACTTACATGTCGTTGTTAGGGGGGATTAACATAACTCCATAATTTCACGAAACCACCATGGTTTGAAGACTAAAAGTCTCTTTTTACCTTATTTGGTCAAATACATCGTTTGTGTATTACTGTGTTTGTGCATGTATGATAAATAAATGGATTAACTGTGATCGGTTTAATTTGGATGTTTATCAACAACTAGCCAATAAACTTCAAGAGCCCAAATCAAATTTGTTCTTTCTGTACAACTATCTAATTTTGGGACCTTTGAGGACGGTAGGCCATATCTGACCCCTGTTTTTTGGTTACCTCAAATTTGGCCAATTTTCCCAAATTTAGATAACCCATTTATCAGGCAAAAGTGGTCTCAAGGGTCCTGCAGTATAAATAAGTTGTTTTTTTATGTTTGATAAGATCCTATGACGAAATCAGACCCTATAGCACTTTTTTGTAGTTGGGTGATATATGACCCAATCGTCCTAAATGATGAAACTGATAAAAATATGATTATGTGTGTGTATGGCCCGAAAATGTCTTAGGTTTTCTACAGAAGCACAACATGTTTTTTTCTTTCCAAACAATTTTTTATACTGGTTTGGAACGTGACTGGATAGATTTTTTGGCACAAAAATATAAACAATTGTCGATTTTCGGAAAAATGGCCCCTTTATGACCCGACAAATACACCAATAGCGTTGTAAGTGGTTGAGGAAGTCAGAGAAAGGTTAAAATTGTGCAAACCATTGATTTATACTGGTTTTCAGAACGGTTGTATAGTATTTTTGGTCCAAAAGTATAGAAAATTATCGATTTTTGGAAAAATGACCCCCTTTTTGGGTCAATTCTGACTCTTTGGGTGCACCAACAGCGTTAGAAATGGTTGGAAATGTGAAAGAAGATCACAAATTTTGCCAAACAATAATTCATACTATTTTCCAACACAATTAGAAAGTGTTTTTGGCCCCAAAATATCACAAATGGTCAATTTCGGCAAAAAGGACAATTTTGACCTGTCAGGTGCACCATAAACCTTAATAATGGCCGACAATGTTATGGAGTACCCATGGACAGCTTAAGGTGGCCATTGAGTACCTGAGGAATTAGTATATTGCAACAGTAAAAAGTTTTTCGGGATGTTTGGGTGATATATGTAAGTATCAACCCCGAAACATGTAAAATCTTTACATCATAAGCGGGTCAAATCTTACATTTGCCG
>JAUKPT010000412.1:0-20406 GCA_032273505.1 Nanomia bijuga
TGTGTGTGTGTGTGTGTGTGTGTGTGTGTGTGTGTGTGTGTGTGTGTGTGTGTGTGTGTATGTGCGGGATAAAGGAGTCACCTGGATATGACAAACATCTCTTGGAAATAACCATTAGTTTTACTAGCAAAAAGACGAATACCTTCTTAAAGCGGACAGTATCTTTTGGTCCCGTAAGTGTCCGCTTTAGCTGAATATAATAATAATATTTTAATACATTTATTTTGAAAAGAATATACTTTAAGGGTAAAGAAAGCCTTTGCGATCAAAAACTCTAAAGGACTTTTTCTATATAACTAGATAAGTTATTTTGATGAAATTTTCTCAGAAGTAAGTCAATACATTTTACCAAAAGTTGAGCTTTAAACAATTAAATCAATCGACTAAGCTACTGGCGGCCAAAGAAGATTTGGAAAAAACCTCATTATTTCCACCAAATATCATTCATTCAAATTTAAAACCAGTTTGATCTTAATCCTACACAACTATTGAAAGGTTCTGAAAGTTAGGGGTTCTACAGATTGATAGAGCTTGTCGGTGTCATATTGGGCCTTATCTTAAACTGGGCATGTTCCATCATAATAACAAAAACAAGTGACCAAATCTAGATTCCCTACTTCACCCGAAAGTAACTATTAAAGTATTGTCTACAAATTGTGATCAAATTTGCCGTTTGATTGGTTTAAAGTTACATCATCAATAATCTTATTGGTTTGTAAAAAAATATTTTCATCATTTTTAGTATCACAACATCAAATGATGGCATTTTAAAGTGAACCAATCAAAATCTTCATTACTTAATTTTTAGCCAATCAAATGGCATATTTAGCGTTAATTTTCATCTCTAAGAAAAGACAACATGTCAATCACCGAACCCTTCACAACCCTTCAACTGTCAATCTTCAATGATTTTGTGTGGTCTTTATCCAGTTATCCCATTTCCTTTTTGGAATGATATCACATCAGCATGAAACATAATGTCGGGCGTAAAAAAGAAAACAAAACAAAGACAATCCATTGTTACAGGTACAAATAAAACGGTCATTCCATTTCTTATTTATTCCTCCCTGTCGGTTCGTTCATATCCTGTCAGTTGAAAATTTCAGATCCCCCCTTCCTGTAGCATTAACACTTAATCACTTAACAAAACATACAAGTTGACATTGCCGCATGCTACACACGATACAACACAACGTGAAATGTAGCAAAAGGTCATTTATATTATACTTCCTTCTTGTTGATTTCATCTTCCCAACGTAATTGCTCATTTCACGACTATTTTCCTTGCGAACATCTTCAAAATCTGCAAAAAAAAGAATTCGATGATGGTGAAGTTTTTTATAAAGTTTTTCTTGATCGGTCAATGTTGGTTCAAAAACAATGATTCATTGTTTAAAAACATACTGGCTTGTATAAAAAGTCACTTTACGCGCCCACAAACACGAAATGATAATATTTTCATTTTTCTTTGTTTTGATTGATTTGTGTTGTGTCGGTGTTTTGGCGCGTGCGTATTGAGAGTTGATTAAATGTCAACATGGATGACAACAGTCCAGACTTTAGAAGGTTAATCCGATTCAACGGCCAGGACTAGAGATTATTTATATTCTGATGTTTTCTCGTTTTTTTTATAGATTTGTAAGTTCCGCCTTGGTTGATGATGTTAGTTTTTCTATCATATAGGAAGATGGCGAAGGACTTCCTACTGCTTCCGAGAAGTTCCACCTTCCCTTGTTTATTTGAAAAGTACCTACCTGCTTTCGCAGGAGCAGAAAATCTTTGAAGTTGCTACGATGAGGATATGTGTTGTGGTTGACCTTTCCGTGAAATATTCAAGGAAAAATTTGTTTATAGGTCGACATAACCGGAGTAGTTCAGAACAAAGATTTTGACCAGAAGTGTCAAAAAGCGACAAATTTCAAATGAGATATAACAAACCTCAAAAAAATCAGTTCTTTTATAACCCTCAGTCTCAGGCAGACATATTCTTGTTTCATTCCGTGGGATCACCATCGCAGTATCGCACCCTTTCTGTTACTGGCCTTCTTTACGAAATTATATCAAGATGTATTCATGAAGACAATCATTTTTGATAAGATTTTTAAAATTTTTAAAATTTTTTAAACTGGGTTCAAGATGAGAGCGAAATAGGTCCTAAGTTATTTGTTTCCATTGCTTCGATTTTCAAAATTTCCCACATTTTGGGATGAATATCAAAGGACATTCAGAAACTGCTACTGTACATACACAGGATTACTAGAGAAATGTGAAAATGTAAAACTGCTTTTTTTATAAAACGCCTAAATTTCAGGCTAAATGCTCTTATTTTTTCGACATTCTTCAGCTACAGATGTTCTTATAGCCAGCCCTTCATGTAAAAACTTTAACTATAGAAAGAAAAATTCAAAGAATGTACAAAAAATACCTTGTATCTTTTTCTTGTATAAAAGAAAAAGCTATACCTTTTGTTTTTAGATCAAAAACATTTTTCTTGAATTTCACTCCATTTAGGCATGTTCTTAAGATGTTCTTAAATTTTGAGCTAATCTTATGCTGAAATTTCTTATAAATGAAGTTCTGATAAAAGAGAAACGTGTATGCAAATGGATCAAGCTTTATCCTATAATAATTCCAACTTTTTCTATACCTTTATGGAGTTGGTTTACACTAAACAGAATGACTACATGGGAATAAGTCAGGCATGTAGCTGAAACATTTCAAAATTTTCCACCTCCTTCGCTTATTCCGACCCCCAGCTTATTGCAAATTAGAAAATCCCCCTCCGCTTATCCCGACCCCCCGTCTATTAGAGTGATGAGAGTGATGAAAGATCTGGGCACTGTAATGTTTTAGCCATGATCAACATGATAAATTTGCAAGAGTACCAGCAAATCACGGAATTCGGTCAACTACTCAGGCACGTAGCTGACCTTCAACATTAGGGTGGCAATCAAAAGTTTAAGTGGGGGGGGGGGCAATCTTAATAAAAAACAATAAAATTGAGTGAATTCAAAGACATATCATGATTTTAGCACCCAAAATACATAACATGATAAGATTTTCTGAAGATTTTAGTGTCTTTATGAAGTCAATGAAGACACTTTGGATCCGAGATAATCTGGAGGCTTTCAAAATTCCCATCGGGACCAAGCTGAAACATTTTTTGCTGAAGAAATGCAGACAGATCAAGTCCCTATAGACGGGTCTGTGGATCTGGAGTGTCTTTAGTGTCTTCATGTATACACTCAGTTTTGATATGAACAACTTTCGCAGGCATTTTTTTTATTATGTAAGACTACATTCGTCCTGTAAATTGTTAAACTGGGTTCAATATAAGGGCAAACATTCTGCAAAAGAGGTCCTGAAGCTGAAGTAAATGTTTCTATGCGTTTCTAGTGCTTCAATTTACAAAATTCCTCACAGCTTAGATAAGAATGAATTTTGAAGGTACTAAGAAATTAGGTCAGATCCGCCACTGCGGCCTGGGGAAAATGAAATAAAGAAAATATACAAACATATACTTGAGAATTACACTCACCCCAATTCATCAATTCAACAAAAGAAAAAAACACAATTTGACCTTAAAAAAAGAAGAAGAAGAATTTTTGCTGAAAGTAAAAGTCACTCGGAAATAAAAAATAAATAAATCAGTAAATAAAAAAATCATTTTGATTGTTGAGACAAACCTGGTTTTGATTTATATTTTCTTTTCTGTGAAGAAGGAAAAAGAAAATGGTACTAAACTATATACGAAGTTGAGTCATTTCAAATATGTTTTTAATTTGGGAGTCCATTCCTATATTATTTATTTACTTTCTTTTTTAGAATATAAACATCAAAATAAAAAAAAAAGAAGAAAAAAATCAAATTCGAAAGACAAAAGAATTTTTGTCACGTTTTTTAAAGGAAAAAGCAAAGTAAAGGGAATATTTCATTTGTATTGTTGCATAGAGGAGTTACCGGAACAATAAAGATGTGAAATATCAGTAATCGAGAAATCACTGTCACAAAGCGGTACGTGCTAGCTCGAAACGTCTCGTTTCGTTCCCAGAATTCTAAATTTTCTAATGAGAGCAAATAATTTTGTAGTTAAATTTTTTTCTTTCGAGTTATGATATAAGGAAAAATCCTACCGTTGTTGTATTTGGATTAGGGATTCATCTCAAAAGTTTATCTAATCTAGGATGTTGATTGGTTGAATATTAGATATCAAGAATCTAATTGGTTCATATCAAAATGTCACAATTTGAAGTTTTTTTTTAATGTCAAAAATGATGATAAAATTTTTAAATGAACCATTCAGAATCTTGATGATCTTGGCAGGGGAGGGGCTATAGCCCCAAAAAGCATTTTTCAACATTTATAAGTCCATCGCAACGGTATCATTCTTTTTTAAAAAAAGCGATTAACAAAGAATTTCGAAAAAGAAATTAAAATTAAGTTCATGGGACCTATATTAGCTGAGTACATTTTCATCCGTAAAACAATAAAATGTCAGAACAAATTCATTTAATATCCCATTTTTCGGACCACAAAGGACAAAGGACCTTAATGGCATTTTAATGAATAGAAGGTCCATAAAAAACAGGTAAAATTAAGGGCCTTTTCGAATCACATGTCGATTTTTTATTAATTCAATTTAAACGTGTACATGGTCCACCCCCATATACAGTCTTCCCCAAACAATTTTTGACGACTACGCCTCTGCAAAAAATAGCTTCACGCTCCTTTTCATTTTGAATCAAAAATTCAGATCCCATCATCTTCCTCTTTCTTTTAATAAGACCTTAAACGAAATATCAATATCCGCATTTTCATTTTTGAGACAATGACGTAAATGATGTTGAAGTTACTGCTATTTCTAGTAATGATAATTTCTGAAAAGAGAGGTGATTATATCTTTTTTCGTTATAAGTGATTTCCATTTATTTTGTTATATTGTTTGTAAAACAGAGAAGAAATTGGAAAATAGTATGGAGGAAAAATTCGGAATTTTGGCCAAAAGTTTTACTCTTGAAATAATCCAAAAGTCCAAAAAATCTTGTACAGAATTTTCGAACCAATTAAATAAGAAGACGACTTTATATCCTACCTGGCCCGATCACCTTTTTCCTTTTACTTTTCGCCTCTCTCTTTTCACCCCTAGTTGGAAACAACCACTGGAAACATCCCGAAAACTTTCAACAGCGTTGCTCGTTTAATGAAAATTATAAATTAATTCCATTTAATGTATATCCCCGTACACACAGAATATTTAAAACTTATTATTAATTGACAACCATAAGGAAACACAAAGTGATTTAAGACTATCCATATTTTTTTTTGTGTGTGTACAATCAAGTCCTTGCAAATTTCTATTTTTACCCCACTTATGAATTTTTCACCCCAAATTTTAGAGCAGGTACTTCGGGCCCGATTCAAGTAGAACGGTGTTCCTTTGACACTTTTGTATCGTCCGGTTTTTTTGTAACAAATATTTTGGTTTTATATTTTGGTCATTTCTGGTTGGCGGTCTGGTTTTTCTGTCAAAGAAAAATAATTTTTTTTGTGAAAAAAAAGTGTACAACTATTTCTTTTATGATCGGAGAAATGAAATATATATTACCCAGGATGCCAACGGTTTGGTATGGTATTTCTGTGTGATTACCGGTAATATATGTTTAAATAATACCTGTCGAGTTTTATCTACTGGTTATTTGACCCAGTAAATATTTCCTTCCTTCGAATAGTAGCAGTAATGATAAGATATAGATTGAAAGGAACTTGTGAGAAATGCAGCATCACCGAGTTTCGATACTATTCTGGATGCAGACGCAGATGCAAAATAGTGCAGGATAAAGTTTGTACGAAGTGACCAGTATCCCACAGGGGTGAAGACAATAATTTCGAAGGGAAAAGGTGGGACGGGTTGCCATCAATTTAATTTAAGCGATGGATGGGGGGGTATGATTTCGTTCAATCAATTATTATCAGTTACCATATAACTCCTCTATATGGCTTGTTCATTCAAAATTTGTTTCCAAATTTCTTCTTTCTTTATCTCATTCTCCTTGAGGGCATTTCACCTACGCCTTTATACACAAAAAAGTAAATATTTCCTTCCTTCGTGCAGTAGTAATAATAAGTTATAGATTGATAGGGACTTGTGAGAAATGGAACGAAATGGTAGCGCGAAAAGAGATTTATGATGGTAAAGAGCAAGAGGAGGGAACCGGAAGTGCAATACGTCCCCTCGATACATAATCTCAGAAAATGTTATTTTTATTTCGATCCAGATATTTCAAAAGTATCCTCGAATATCACATATTCAGAAGGTTCTTTAAAACAGAATGACTAATTTTTCCACCATTGGCGACAAAATGGCAAGAACATAACGATGCAGAGACTTTTCACCGAGATTATCAGCTAAATGTATTGAAGAACAAAGAAGGGCTTAAAATGCAGGTCCAAAATGCACAGTTTTAGAAAATATATTTTTCACTTCAATCAAGAAGATTCCAAAAATAACAAGGTTTCTCAAAATAGAGTGACGAATTTACCAAGAGTATCAGCTTTATGTATTGGAGGACCATTGCAGTGAATGATGGACTCCTTTCCAACATCGACAAAGAACAGCCCTCTCCTTTTTTGATTTTTAAGGCTTGATTTTCCTCAATTAAAGACCGGGTTCGCAAAATCTTTGCCTTAATAAAGGGAAGTTTGGTCAATATACATACTGAGAAACCAACGAATATTTGTTTGTTGCCAATATGAATTCATGATCTATTGGGAGGAGGTTTTCATAAAATGAAATTTTCAACATTGTCTGTAGGTCGAATTATTTTGATAACAGATGTCTTGAAATAACATACGATCGCGAATTTTTTTAAGTAAAGAGTATTCTCTAATCTATTTCATAATTTGGAATAGGTGCAACTTTGCAACTTCCACGTAAAACAAATATTGATTGGTAAGACCTTTTAAATAGGAAGGTGTTTTGTTTTTTAATCAGTGATTGAAAGGGCTCGAGAATTAAGGCCAACGCGAGATTGTCTAAAGTGCAAAATATTTCTTAAAAAATTAGGAGGTGGAAGAATTTCGACAGATATCTGATTCTTCTCACAATTTTTTTTGATTGTTCTAAATTTTGATACTTTGATATGTTAAAGATCTCTTTATTCATACTCTCTTTACAATTTCATATATGGTTTGCTCTGTTTCCTTAAAATCTTCTAATTTCATAATTTCTGATAATTGAATTGTCTTCAACAAATTGTTTCATTGGCATAAACTTCCAGTGCCTTTTTAATGATTGTTTACTGGGGAAAATCAAAAGTTAGTGGGGAGTCCGAAAGCATTACTACTGATAGGGGGAGGGGGTACGACCCCCAGGGTGTATGGTACATAAGGCTCTGTAACTTGACTGCAATCGAAATCTCAGTCTGACATAAAGAAGCAAGAGGAATCAGAACACAACAACCTCTTGTACTTGTCTAATTCCGACTGTTGAAAATTACATCAACAAGAATCTGATTGGCTCACTTAAAAATGTCACAATATGATATTTTTTTCAAAACTCAAAATGGTGAAATAATTTTTTAGTGAACCAAACACGATCTTGATGATGTAATATTCAACCAATCAATCATCTAAATTAGACGCTTCAAGAAGGAATCAGAACACAACAGCCCCTCGTGCACGTTCGAAATCACGAGTTCTTCTTTTTCTGCACATCAACGCTGACAAAATATCGGCACATTCTTCTTTTAAAAGAAAAAACCCCTCATCAATCAAAACGAAGAACAAAAATTTTATTTTCATCATTCACTTTCAAAAATCATTTCAATCATCATTAAATATAAATTATAAACTTTTTCATCTTCAATGTATTGTCGTTGCGAGGAATACAGAGAGATTTGCAATCAAAGGGATGTCACCATGGCACCTTGTTCCGCTCAGGACTCCATACAGAGAGAACATTTATCATGTATTCCCTCTAAAAAAATCATGAAAAAAGAACAAGTATATAAAAACTGATTTCAATCTAACTCTTCAAAATCAATCTTCTACCGGATTTTCCTTCTTCTTCGAAATTTTTGTTTTGCGCAACAGAGTTCTGCGTCGTTTTTCATTTTCCTTTTTTAAAAAAATCGTTACCTTTTTTGTTTTGTAATCAGATAGAATGTGAGAAATTATTGACGCCTCAGTTTGTCTTATGTGTAAGTCAGAGTAAATTTGTTTATAAGTAAAGCGCTAACCCCTTTCTCGTGCAAACGTATTAACTTGATTACCGATTCTAAATTCAAGGTCCGAATCGATTGTTGTCGGCAAAATTTACGTTTTTAAAATCTAATTATATATTAGCACGTTCTTCAAAAAATGATTTTTGGTCCAAATTCTTAATTTAATTCTTAATAGCTTCCTTTTCTAAGTTTGGTAACTATGTGTTATTTCTCAAAATACATCAGTTTCTATAGGAAGATTCACGTAGCTTAAAGGTGTTTCAATATAAAGGGTTCTATATAGATGCAGTTTAAATATTTGTAAATACGATAATTTAGTGCAATTTTGAATTTATTGCTTTGAGCGCATTTAAGGGAAAGCTTATCCCAAAAGTCTTGCTATAAATCGGAACTAGAATTGTCTGCACTGGTTATCCTCGTCATAAACCCCTCAAACACATGCGTAAATACCAGGGGGTCAGGGGCAGGGGTGAATATTATGTAAGAATGAGGAGCACCGCTCCTCGGAAGCTCGACTCTAGTTTGGACATCAATTGGCTTTAAGTATTTTTTTTCTGCTCGGAAGATCAGTACAAGAAAAGTTTCGCTGCTCGGAAGATTTACATAATATTCGCCCCTGGTCAGGGGGTCAGGAGGGACTAAATTTTTCCAGCAAATGTTACGAAAAGTCGCTTAGAATGTATCAAAATGCATAAAACGGTCTTCTTAGACCGACAATTAAAAATAACTTTTGGACAAAATTCACTCCGCTCCCTAAAGTTTTTGTTCTCATGCGTCTATGCCTTCAAGTAATCAAAATGGAATTGTCTCATCCCAACAAAGTCGAAAACATGAAAAATATGCGGTATGTAGCGGTATGTCATATTCCATTCATGTAAGTTAATTATCGTTGTCGTCAGATCGGGGAAACGGATTTTAGAGGCGAGTGTTATTACAAATGATGCAAAAAATGATGCACTCGACTCGGACTCTGAGCGAGGAACATTCACTAAAGCAGGTCTTTCAGTAAGAACTATGTACGCGATCGGTAACACAAAGGGCTTGCGCGTACTTTTATGCGATCCAAAAGTCGAAATTCCGTACCTTGCGTGATCGATTTCACGATCGCGCTGCGAAAGTTTGCGCGATCGTTGCGCGATCGCGCTCGAATCGATCGTGCTACACTGACAGGCCTGCTATCGTTAGGCAATTCCGACGGGTCGACCCATGTCATGTGAGGGAAATTGGGTAGACAGTTGGTAGCTGACGAAACACTAGCTGGTACTTAAGCCATTACCTCGATAAGCACGTAAAAGTGCATGTGCATGGCTGTTGCCAACCATTACTCATTTAAGCGTCCACCATCAACAAATTTGAAATTAATTATCTACGCTAATCGG
Organism: Nanomia bijuga; assembly: GCA_032273505.1. Taxonomy (NCBI): domain Eukaryota; kingdom Metazoa; phylum Cnidaria; class Hydrozoa; order Siphonophorae; family Agalmatidae; genus Nanomia; species Nanomia bijuga. The sequence continues at coordinate 9,602 of JAUKPT010000412.1, forward strand.
AGCCTAATCTAGAAAAGTAGGTGGCAGTTTTTCATTACAAAGGACACTATAATTTGAAGATTTATTCCAATATTTTTTTAATAAGGCACTATTTTGGAATTCTTTTCATAAAGGGCAGGGTAAGATGATATATTGACTGTAAATTTGCCTAGATTAGATCCTTATAATATCCCTCACCATGTCCCCGAAACCCCAATCAATCAAAAAACTACACGTTTGACGTGAACACAGAGCGAGATGGGTCGGCAGTCAGTTCGAAAGGAAGTTGCTCAGGCAAAGCGAGCTTCACCGAACTGTTTGTCTTCGGTTTTCTATCGACTAAAATTCACCACAACTAACGCATCCCGACGGTACACTAACTAAATCGAAAACTGTCACTTTTTATAACACTTTTTAGCGTTACTTGAGAAATTGATTCATCTCTCCCTTTCTGTTTCATTTCAACCGTATAATTGTTTGTTAGTACATTTGCATAAACATAGATGTTGAACGCAGAAGACTGTTCGGGTAATATATGAACATAGTACGACTAAATTGAACAAGTTGTCTTTTAGGGTTTCAAAAAAACCAACATGATACAACTAAACCATAAGTTTCTTTTATTCGTTACTTTTCTTTGTGTTTTTGATGGTTTTGCTTTAAATCAATAAATAAGTCAATTCACTTTATTTTTCCGGCTGCCGTCTCAACAGGAAGCTTTTTTTATTGTGGTTGTTTTAAATGTAAGGTTGTTATTTGTAATTTGTGTTTGATAAAAGATGAATGTTTATGATAGATAAGATATTTATTATTGTGAATGTCATGTTTGTGTTGACATTTCGAGGACAAAGTACTCCTCTCCATTGTCAACGGTCCCTTATAACGGGGGGCGGGTGCTGGGGTGGGGGTTGGGGGTGAGGGGGGGGGGGGGGTGTAATAGCCGCGAGACTTTCCAAAAATATTTCGAAGGTAGCTATTACGGGGGTATAAAGCGTGCTATAAGAAACGCAGCATTGTACAAGTGGTATTGTTAAAAATCTAATTTTTAGGTCAAATTTTGAACTAATTTTGGGCAAAATTTCGGAAATTCATAAGCGGGGGTGAACGCTTATTCGGGTCCTCGGGGTCCTATTCAATAATGATTATTTAAACTAAGAGGAACTAATGATTTGATAACGATCATGCATTTTTTATATGATTTCGTAAGGTGGTATGTTTACCTACGGAAAATGATATAAGTTATACATTGAATGGTTTATTTACCTACGAAAAATGAAATAGGTTATACATTGAATGAACTTTTGTGAACTTTTGATAAGAAACATTGAGGGCTGTCAGTGTAGCGCGATCGAGCAACGATCGCGCAAAATTCTTTAGCACGAATTCCAACAGTGTTCTCTATGCCGTATTATATCAAGTCCATATTATAATTGTGTTTGAAGGTCACATATTTTGCTTTAAAGAAAAGAAGATATTATAATGACATTACAGTACCAATCAGATAACAATGCCCGACACAAACTCGATCGCGCAAGCCCTGTGCGCTATCCTGTAACCGATCACGTGTGCACATTTTTTACTGTACTGACAGGCCTGAACATGCCCCACCACGCCAACAAAAAAAAGAATATACAATTCAATTTAATTCAATTCAGACGAAAAAATGTTCCCCGAAACACAGACAATCTGCAATTTCGCATTAATGGAACATTTGAGTAGAAATTTTATTACTTTGAAGCCAATTCATTTCATAAAGTGCATCTTTAGGAAAAAATCCTTTTACCTGCGTTGTTGAAATAAAAAATATTTTAACTTTTTTGTTGAATAATAATTGTACTGGAAGGGCAGTTCATATAGCACATAATTGATTGTCCGTCTATTGCAGTAAAATCAGATGGATGGTTGGCCGGGATATTCAACACAGCAATGGACTGATTTATAGTCTATTATCTTATATCATATTTAGTAAAATAGGTTTATAAAGAAATCTTATCTAATGACACTACAATTTTTATACTAAGATATTTTCTCCCTTTTCAATCTTCCAAAGCCTTACGCGAATTTAATCATTAAATGTCGACATGATGAAATATTTTAAATTGTTGACAAATCGGTCGTGCTACTTTTTGATTAATTAATTTAACGTCATACCAGTAATTTACCATTGAATATTTTTAAATTTTTCTTTGAGGTAAAAATTCTTCATATTCTTATTCTCTTATATAAGACAAGACAAAACTTAGGTTCGAAATGGCCTTAGAGATGATCGGCAGAAGTGACGTGCAAGCATATAGAACTGTACTTTGAAGTAGAAATCACGATATTTGGTACACGTGTAGTTTGACCATGAGAAGCATTTTAAGCATCAGACCTAATTCAAAAACTGAAAGGTCACTGGGAATATCAGCAACACTATGTTTTTATTTTAGAATATGGGCACAAAGTTCAATACTGCACTTTTAAGTAGAAATCAAAAGCATAGTCTTGACAATGCATCTTCCACTTATGCAATCATTTTCCCTTGTGCTTTTCTTAAGAAGACCAAAACATCGATTTTTATTTTAAAGCATTCTGCTTATGATAAATGGGTTTGACGCAGCTTCAAATACTTCCGAATTTTCGCTTTTCATCATACACATATAAATTCACTTAAATCATAAAATTCATAACAAGGCTTAATTTCAATTAAGAGTAAATTTTGATTAACAAGTAAATGCTAAATAAAAGATCCTCAGAACACCCATCTCGTGTTATTTACTTAATTACTATAAAACGACCAACGCAAATTATAAAGAAGAACATGTTCCTCTTCTTCATCTTCGTAATGTCTTCATAATGCGAGTAATTGATTTCACAGCGTTGTGGATTCAATGAAATTTTGTTTTGTTCTTCGTTCTCCGATTCTGTTGACAAAGGAAAGTGAGATTTCATAATTCCAAAAATTGAAAGAAAAGGCTCAACTGATAAAATTGCCGGCATCATTTACACGGTAACAAGGCGAAAATGAACTTACAAGTCATCAAGTTTTTCTATTCTTCTCTGAATAAAGATTTCTTTAGTTCTTCAAGTCAAAGAGACGGAGAACAGAAAAACAAACATACAATATATTTTACCATCTTACAGAAGTCATGAACAGAATCATTTCCAGTATGATTATTTTTTTTATTAGAACATTCCCGAAAATGTGCTACCTTGCTGCAAACGGCACATATACTCGAATGTTGAGCATGGCACTGAATGTTAGCTGGAATGAACATAGAAGAACGAACAAGGACTTTTACGAGCAAGATTGCGGAACGCCGTTGTAAACTTGCAGGCCACAACTTAAGACAACCTGAAGAGGAAGTATCAAAAGCAATCTTGTAGGAACCAACTGAGAGAAGAGTGAACAGGGATAGAAAAGCTACAACCTATATTGATGTCCTAAAAATGACACTGGACTCAAGAAAAAGACCGAGTTGAAAACTGCCATGTTAGATCGTAATAGGAGCAAGATTGCTACAAGTTTCGAGCAAGATTGCAGAACGCAGATGTAAACTTGCAGGCCACTGCGTAAGGCACTCTGAAGAGGAAACATGAAAAGTAATCTTGCGAGAACTAACTGACGGAACAGGTGTAGGAAAGCTACAACCTATACTGATGTGCTAAAGAATGACACTGGACTGAAGAACACTATTGGGTTGAAAACTGCCATGTTAGATCGTATAGCTCGGGCTAAGTAAGTAAGTAACTAAGTAATTAAGGTCCTGAGAACGCCGTTCGCAGTACTTGCACAGTTGACAGATCCTGAGTGGAGGAGTACAATTTTCTCACAACTTTCCAGAATAAAATTATCGAACAAATAACAAACTTAGCTGGTAAACTGACAGTAAGGTAAAACATTTCTATGGAAGTTGCTTAAAATGTCCTTAAATCTGAACACATACTGATGCCAAATACAAACATAAACCAAAAAGGTTCTATTCATTTTCTTCAAATTATAAATATCAAAACATGAAATGCATTGTTATTATGCTGGTATAAGCAACTTCCCAGCAAGTAACCTGATCACTCAACAGGCATATGCAAGTCTATCCTGTGCTGCTTCACATGCATTTGTCCACTCACTCATACACATGCACATGCGCACTCAGTGCAATTTACTTGGCTACAAAGCAAGCCTAAAACCTCTGTACTTGGCATCTATTCAATGCCGTTAAAGTCTGATAATCAGCTTAACTGATAATCAAATCTTGCATTATCTAACAGTGCTCATTATAAGCATGCAAAATACAGGCTGTATATCTGCTGCACTCACGGATCTGAGTGTCTTTAAAAGTGGGAAATTTTGAAAATTTAAGCAATGAAAACGCATTGAAACACATACTTCAAGACCTATTTTCCAGAGTGCTTGCCCTTTATCTTGAACCCAGTTTAATAATTTATATGGCCAACTTATAGTCTTAAATGATACAAACCTGCCGAAAAAATGCACTGATCAAAAATAAGTGTCTTTATGAAGACACTTATGACACTCCAGATTCGCCACTGCACAAATACACATACACACAAATACACATAGACGTACACACAAACATACACATACACACACAGCACCAGAACGTAGTAAATAATTCTTATACCTGTCACTACCTGGAACATGCAATAGACTAGCAGTATTGTCGGTCGTCTGAGAAATTGTACGGAATGCCATAGTATTACCTCTAATTAAGTGACCGCAAGACTCCTTCCATATCTGAATATCTAGTGCAGCGATACTATGGCAATAGCTATGATAAGGGGGTGTCCTATTTAGTTTGTTTGAATCGTCGAAAACCAACAACCTACCAAACTTGCTAATTTCGCGTGAAATCTTAAACAATAAGTATTCTATTAGATGACCCGTAGAAAAAAAGTGAAATTTTTTTTGATTTTTTTTGAGAGAGGAAATATGAAGTCGCAAATATGATGTGATCACGTGAAAAGAATGAACAGTTGAAAGAAAAGAGAAGAAACAGTTGCTTCGTTTTCTTGTTTTTTTTTGTTAGGGATCATCTCAAAATTTTGTCTAATTCAGGCTATTGATTGGTTGAAAATTATGTCATCAAGAATCTTATTGGTTCATTCAAAAATGTCACAATTTGAAGTTTTATTGAAACTAATTTTTTTTGTGAAATCGTTTTTGAACCAATTAAGATCTTCATGATGTAATTTTTAACCATTTAATAGTCTAAAATCTAAATTAGAGAAAGTTTTGAGATGGCCCCCTCATAAAAAAAGTGAATTTTGGTTAGGAGACAGATTTTGGAGACTTGACGTTTCCAAGAAAAGACAGCATTTCTCTATATATTTTTTTTCTATGCTTATATACTCAGTGCAAGGGTATATAATGCATGAGAAAATTGGAAAGGCAAGAAAGATTTAAGAAAGGGGAAAAAGCATTAGAGGTTCATTTCAACTCGACAGTAGCTCAAAGAATATACTGGAAGCGCATCTATAAAGCATAGCTTATTACATATCAGTTTCATGTTAGCAATTAATTTGGTAGGGGTGATGTTAATCTTATTGTTATGTTCTTTTTGCCATGAATAGGGGATGGGTATAGGGGGAATATAGGGATACACAGGACGTATTGACGCCATAACAATTCTTTGTAGAGGGGTAAATCACTCTCTTCAAAAGTGTGCGAGAGTTTTCAACGGTAGTTTACCCCTCGGTAGACGCCAGACGCCAAACCCTATTACCCGCCCCTTAATTATCTATATTATCTATGCAAGACCTTAACCAGCTTTTTGCTCCCATTAACGCAACCAAATCAACTAAAAGATATATCATGATATCATTCAAGTCGATATTCAACGTTTATAAGAGTTTCGAACCTAATAACTAAATAGTATCCTTTAGATAGGAAAGACAATATCTATTAATTAGGCAACATAGATATAGAATTAACCCAAATCTATTTAACCTTACATACCCTATACTTATATTCACTTTTCTAAAACGAAACTCATTCAAGCATGGCTACAAGATAAGACAATAAACTTTGTAACGACATTTTTTTTGCGTTTGACCCTCCTCTAACAACTAGCTTCACATGATGCTCTTTACTTTTCTTATCGTTCTTCTATTCAATTCATAGACAGTCGTTTAAATGAGATCAAGATGAAGCGATGGGAAAATTGACCAGTCCTACTTGTGTGGTCGTCACTTTGAGGTGATGCGTTACAGGACGTCCTACGCATACAAACAGACGAGAAGGGATGACAAAACTGCAAGTGAAATGTTAAAGCTGCGTACACATTAGGAACATTTTTGTGCGCGCGGCTTGTGTCTGCGCAAATACAATAATATCTGAAATTAATGATATTTACGAAGTGAGTCAAATCAAAGTTGAATTATTGTTGGAATAAATTATGATAGAAACTGCCAGAAATCTATTATTTTTAATGATCGCTCATGCAAAGATAAGATATTCGTAAAGGAATACGTCTACCATAGTTACTAAAAAATAATTAAGGTTCAATTCGTCTCTCTCTTGTAGTTACTAGGAGTTACACTTCCCGTATTGAGTATTTATTCATTTCTAGCGTCAAATCACTGCATACAAATCCAGAACCAGGGAGAAGTGGATTCATTGATTTTTGATAATAATTTGGCATGCAGGTATAGAACAATTCTATTGGGAAAATAGCCTTGATCGGAAACTGTTCCAAACAATTTGATTTGAAATATATTTCCATACGAATGCTGTCAAGGAAAAGGCATTACCATTATTATCGCAACTAGCACTTTCTGCAGCTCCAGGCAACATGAACGTAACATATTATACTTACTTATGCAGATACTTACACAGGCTTGTCTGTAAGAAATGTGTGCGTGAATTGTTGCAAGATCGCGCACAGAGCTTGCGCGAAATATGTCATTTTCTACGCGATCCAAATGTGGAAATTCTGTTCAATGCGTGATAGGTTTCACGATCACGCTGAAGAATTTTGACTCGATCGCGCATTGACAGGCCTGAGTGTAGCAGTGTGAATGCGAGCAGAGAAGATTTAGACTGGCGGGGCGATTTTGGGGGAGATTTTAGCATTTTGCCTGTTCACAGTCACTCACAAAGTGGGAAACTGCCCCAGTTGGTGGTTTCCACTACTGATAGTCAGCTGATAACACATGAGATATTTTTCAGCGGAACCTGAATTGCTACTGTTAGCGTGATTACCAAAACCAATTACGCACACACATCTAGACACTCAACAATCTTCCACCGTGTAAACCAACCCTTCGCGCAATTTGTACAAATTGTAGTACGTTTGTGGTTTGATCAGTAGATCCTCCCAGGAAACCTTCTTACATTAAAATAAAAAAAAAACTTTTCTTTTTTTTTTTCGTTTTTCCTTTTCAATTTCACGCGGCTCATCAAATAAAAACTGACTATTTGGAATTGCTTTTAAGTCGCCTTCGTTTGATCTTGAGTTGGAAACGAGAACGAGGTAAATTGAAAATGGTTAACCGCACCTAGAAAACACTGTTTGTATGCAGACTTAACCGCATATGTATGCAAAAGAGGTATCAATGTTTGTGTACAAACTCTACGCCCCGTCTATTCTTCGAAGAAAATTTGTATATAGAAAGTGTCTGTATCATATATTGTTTGTGTAAGCTATTTATAACAGACGTAAAACCTCATACAATGACCCAGAACGGTTATTAGATGAAAAAAAAATCGAAGATCGTCGAAAAGTGGGAAATGTGTTCTAACTGGTGGTAATGGGGTAATGGGTTAATGGGCGAACAAACAAACAAATTCTTTAGAAAATAGTGGTGTGTAATAAGCAGTTGGGTTAGTAAGAAAAGGGGATTGTGAAATAGGGAATATGAGGGTATGAAACCTTACAAATGCGCCTTCCATTATAGATATAATATGATAGTAGGAAAAAAGACAATCAGATAAAACAAGGAGAATTTGTAATCAAAATCAAGCAAACATTTAATTAAAGTAATGGTAATAAACAGTTAGGGTAATTAAAAGGCGCAAAGGAAATAGGGAATACTGAGAGGCTAAAAGCTTGCAAATGGAGGTATCTTTATCTAGTAAGAAAAAAAAGACGCAATAGCTGCAATCGAAATCAAGCAAACATCTTTATCAAACATACAGATTAAACGGATCTTAATTGCCCTGGATAGGAGATTTGTGGTTTGAATGCGTTCTCTGTGATATTGTTCGTTGCGGTAATGATGATATTCATCAATGTGATTATAATCATTGGGGGATAAGGATCAGTGTTAGATTGCAAGAGAGATTAATCTAATGATTGTGACACCAATAATTGTGATATTATTCACGAGAGTGAATCACTGTGTAGATATTTCATGCACCACCACAAGAATTCCTATTGCTTTTTTCGGAAATCTCATAAAAATACCATTGTCTAAACACAAATCTCGTACGAGGTTAGAAATTTGTCTGTCAAATTCGCTAGTATTGACCCTCTCACATTCGCAAAAAATTCGTCCCTTTCTACTTCAGAGAGTCAAAACTGGATAAATAAAAGGTTTTAGTTAACCTGAATTTTATTTTATTTATTTTATATAGTAGAGTCATTATCACACCCCTGTGTCAGTCATCCGGAAACTCGTTAAGTTTAAATCTTTCATTTTTGCTATCATGGCGTGTGTCGGTGGGTACGGTGAAAGATTCTAAATGCCCTTTCATCATCTGCACCCTCCTCCCAAAAAAAAGATTTCCCAATATTTTCATGTATCCAAAACATATCAGAGATAAAACTGCTTTTTTAAGATTTTTCTTTTCAAAGATTTTAAAGTCTTACAAAATTCACGGAAGAAAAAAAGTAATTCAGACAATGGGTGGATTCATACTTTTTGTATTGATTTGCACATTGATAAGTTTGACAATGAAAGGTGTCACTGTAAGCTGATCAAGAAAAAAAGGTGTGCACGCCATAACAGATAAGCGAGATCTTCCTTCCTCTTAGTTGCTTTATCGTAAATGAATGAATGTTATTTCCAATGGAAATATTACTGCTTGTTTTTCTCTGATTTACTCGTTGATGAAGCTAAGGCCAAATAAAAAATATGTGTGGTTCCGGCTAACCGACCGAACCTCTCTTTTTGGCGTAAAAATATCCGACCTGAAAGATTTTATTTTCCTCCTCGCGATCAAAATTGTAAAATTGACGATTTTCTTGTCAAAAAGTGTACAAAAATTTAGAACCTATGTAACCGGAACCACGCATTTTTTATTTTTTTGGCCTCGTCTCTCCATTGTACACTCTTGTCTTTTGTAAGTACAAAGTTTTATTTTATAAGACTAGTGTGAATATTCTTTACTTTTTGAACTTTTTGAACAAATTCATCCTGATTTCTGTTAAAAGAATGAAAACCTTTGCGAGGATGCCCCTTGTATCAATAACAACAAGAGGATGCCCCTTGTATCAATAACAACAAGAAGATGCCCCTTGTATCAATATCAACAAGAGGATGCCCCTAGCATCAATAACAACAAGAGGATGCCCCTTGTATCAATAACAACAAGAGGATGCCCCATGTATCAATAACAACAAGAGGATTCCCCTTGTATCAATAACAACAAGAGGATGCCCCTTGTATCAATAACAACAAGAGGATGCCCCTTGTATTAATAACAACAAGAGACGCTCCTTGTATCAATAACAACAAGAGGATGCCCCTTGTATCAATAACAACAAGAGGATGTCCCTTGTATCAATAACAACAAGAGGATACCCCTTGTATCAATAACAACAAGAGGACACCCCTCGTATCAATAACGACAAGAGGATGCCCTTGTATCAATATCAAAAAGAGGATGCCCCTTGTATCTATATCAACAAGAGGATGCCCCTTGTATCAATAACAACAAGAGACGCCCAAAGCATTTAGTCCGCGAGAATGAATCAAGGAGTCCTTTTAGCTGAGCTCGAGAATTATCCGAGCCTCACAAAATCTTATGTAAAAATCTACCTAACAGCAGAAATGTCTTTTTTTTTTCGTCATCTAGGAAGGTCTGTCGAGAAAATGATAAGGCTGCCGAACAGCGCCGCGGCTGCGCTGGTAAGATTATCGAGCTCTGCTTTTTAGTAACTCGAAAGATTTTTACTCGAACAGCCCATAGTGATTCACTATTTAGCTGGTTATTTGTTGCAACTTTTTACCATTCACTACATTATTCGATTAAAGCCACAATCTTGTTTCTCTTTTCGTTAATTTACAGTCGAATTAAAATTATGGAGGTAACAAATAACAAGAATCTACAGATTTAAAATTGCACATTACCTAGCCAGAAATAGCGTATCATCTCTACAAAAAACATTATCTCCATTAATAAGAGGACAGTATTAGCAATGCGCGCAAAAGATTTTGCGAACTGATCTGGTCTGTGTTTTTATGACAAGATTTACCAGATGATGATAGAAACGGACAATAATTTATATCTAATATATGAATCTTGATGTTGAATTCTTTCTTTTGAGGTTTCGGCGACAGATGGAGACGCAGGGGAAAACGGGAGGGTTGGGTACACCATCACCTCTGGCACTCCCCCACACCCCGACATCACGTTGTTCACTATAAACAACTCAACGGGGGAGATCTACACTACCCAACGTATTGATCGAGAGAAAGTTGCATCCGCCTCCTTGCAGATTAAGGTAAGTGTTCTTTTGTGTGCTTAATTATAGAGGGGTATATGAACAGGGTGGTGTGTGCTATGGGCAAGGGAAATGACTCAAAAAATGCTTGAAATCAAACATATATTCTGACAATCTAAAATGAACTTTCACTTCCTAACAATTTTCTCATAACCAGGG
>JAUKPT010000413.1:0-18597 GCA_032273505.1 Nanomia bijuga
ATCAAAGTCGCCACCGCATCTCCAGCAAAAGAAAAACCCTGGATTGTTGGATTATTTTTCACCGGGGTTTTCAGCGGATCGGGTCTTACCGGATCACAAACTCAGGGTGTTACAGAAAAGGGCAAATCATTAACCAAAAGCTAGAAGAAGTTCTGTTGGCATCAAATTCTGAACCATTTAGAATGAAATTTCCATCAACCATGGTTAGTAATTTACCCTTGGTACTAAGGTTGTCCAAAAAATAAATTGTAAATGCCGTACTTGTCAATAACAAGGCAGAATGTCATTCTGAGAAATCCTTTTAATTACTTGGGACATATTCGATACTTTTACTTATTATAAATTCCAAACGAAAGAAAAGAGTCTTAACTTGACGTTCCTAAATTTTGGATGACGCTTTCAAATTTAAGTTGGAGCATCAAGCTGACGCTTTCCAATTTTTTTTTTCCGTTGCTGGTATATGTTAGAGATATTTTTTATTCGTAAAATGCGACTTTTAATCGCGTTATAAAAATGAATGTCTTTTGTTTTGTTAATTTGTTCCCCAATGTATCAATTATGTCTCGGCACCAAAATACTTCATTAAAGGCGATGGGGAAAATCACTCACCAAAAGTCTCGTAAACTATTCCAGAGAATTCTATTATTTTCTTCTTAGATTTACAGAAATCCAATTGAATTCCCAGAAATCTCGTAAACTATTCCAGAAAATTCTATTATTTTCTTCTTAGATTTACAGAAATCCCATTGAATTCCCAGAAATATCGTACACCTTTTCAGGGAGTGATGCCAGCCTTAAAAAAATATTGGTTTCCTATAACCCGACCGACTCACTGGAAAACCCTCCGATTGAAACTTTTTCCCTAAAAATATTTTTTAAATCATCATTTTTGTAATACCTAGGTATACTATTTTGTGATGAAAATTATAAAAACTAACGATTGGTTAAAATTGGTAAAAAAAAAGAAGTTTTCCTGGCCGACCGACTCCCTAAGTGCGGTCGGGTTACATTTATGTATAGGAATGCCTGTACCATCGACAAGGCCTGTAGTACATAACGCCATGATCGTAATCAATGAGGCTTTTGTGTTGGTCGATGAAATCTAACATTTTGTTTAGAATCATTCCGTACCATTTTTAAAATAGAAATACTAGCATTATTCTCGAAGGTTTTGCATAATGCTGAAAACGCAGTTTTCGTTAAAAAAAAACATTATCATACTGATAAACGGATTATGTTTTTAAGACTATTGATAGATTATAAATCCGAATTCTATTGAAATTAACGTGTGGTTTGTTTTACAGAAGAAACCATAGAAAAAGGAAGAAGAAAAAATAATGAATATTTCGATTTGATTTTTGAACAATTGATATTTAGAAATTCTTAGCAAAAGCAAAAGCTAAATCTTTTCGTTATCTGTAAATGATGATTTTTGTGATACGGAAATAAAAAGATTAAGATGAGTAATTTTTCATCTGATCCTTCTTTCAGAATCAAAAATACATTTTCTCGTTCTTCATATGGTCAAATCATCCATACATTCTTTTGGTAAAAACTGAAAATCACAAATGCGTCTCACATAAAACGAGGGGCAAACAAGTTCAAAAATTTCATGATTTGGAGATTTTTTTCATGATTTGGAGATTTTTTCAAAGATATTTTTGACCTGTTTGCCCCTCGACAGGTACCGCGGCCCATGTCACAGTGCAGAAAGCGTCGCAGTGAGAAATTGGTTCCTTTTTGCTTTCCCAATTCCTGTCAATTAGTGCGAGAGACCTTTTGTTTGCCAAAGCCGCGAATAAATATTAGCGAATAAATATTAGCGAATAAATATTAGAAACTGTTGCGGCTTTTCCTTAACTCGGGGTAAATATGAGCGCAAGACAACTTCCCGAGTTTTTGAAGAAACAAATCTCTAAATTCCGTTCCTCGGTCTATTCATTTTTTCCCCACGAGCAGTTCCCTGATGTTTTATCAGAAATCTTTCATCCTACTGGTGAGAAGATCAGTAGCGTGGTGGTAGGGTTTGTTGCAAGTGGACCAAGGTGGATTTTGGCGTTCTACCAATGATGAGGTTAATTTTGCGCCCCTTCCCCCTACTTGATCTGAACATGATCAGGGGCGTACCGGTATGAGAATATTTACTGTGCAATGACTTAATAAGGTAGCTAAAATTATAGTATTAACCCTTATTACCCCCTCTTTTTTTTTCATATTTATTTATTTAACTGTCAAATGGCTCAAAATGTACTTATGTCCACCATGGCTAGATAAAATTTTAAAACTTATAACTGGCTCAAAATGGGAGACTGAATAAATATGTCTATTTGTGCGTGTCTAAACAAGTGTGATTTTAAGAGATGTATCACATAACTAAGAAGAAGAATTATGAATATTTCAGTTGGCGGATAAAATTATAAGAGCGCTCTCACCGAACAAGAGAAAGGGTAAAAATCAACATCTTGTCAGGGGCTCTCATCTAAAATTAACAACTTGGATGGGGCGCTCGTTTGAAACAAACACTTGGGGGGAAGTTCTCATTTAAAATACTTTGGATGAGGTGCTTGTTTAAAACCTTCACCTGGAGAGAGGTTACTTTTATCATCGCTCAGTTATGACTTCTTGGGAGGAGCGCTCGTTCAAAATCAACGCCTAGGGTCGGGCGCTCAATTAAATATCAACACCTTAGAGGAGAGCCTATTTAAACATTTGCTGGGGAGCGGTCATTTAAGATCAACGAGCATTTTTTGAGGTGCTATTTGAATGCCTTTTAGGAGTTATTTTTACCTGTTTTTACGAAAGTGTTAAAATTGTAATATGACGCCCCAGGGGAGGGGCGCTTCAGAAATGTTGTTGTTGATATTAAACCGACTCCTGTGACTATTGAAGACAAGTTGTGAATAGTAGTAGGTAACAAGTATGGCGATAATATCGTAATTAGCTGTTCATGTTTTAATTCATAAGCCTCAATTTTGGTGCCCCTTCATTTTCGGGGATAACCTCCGCTATGGAAGCCTGCCCCCTGGCCCCTTCCAATACGCCAATGGAGAAAACTATTAAAAATCATCGACTCTAAAAGAATGATTGTCAAACCCGATCAAATTTTTGAAACACAGTTTATTTCCATGATAACTATTTATTAATCTAACAAAAGAAAAATCCTGTCTTGGTCAGTTTCTGTTCTACTTGCCAGAACTCCAATCAATCTAAAAACCAGGATTATAGAAAAAGTCAAACACATTTTTGATTTACCTTAAATAAGCATCCATACCCATATACCAAGATAAAAAAATAAAAGAAAATAAATGCACTAAAACGGAGACAGATTCTGCTGAAAGAATATATTATTTCACCAATGAAGGCATTCGCGATAAAAACCGAGTAAAATACTCAGAAGTCTTGAATATACATCTACCTGTGAAAAATTTATTCCCAGCACTTTTTCCAGCCTTTTTTCTGCATTTTTTTTCATTTTTGATATGTTTTATATCAGATAATTTGTCTTGGGTAAAATGTTAGTGTTTCCTGAAAGGAAAATAATTGTGAACCCTTCTACATTCATTCCAGACCCCTGTTTTAGTAATTGTGCACCCCCGTTTATTTCAGACCATGGTTTGTCCTTGAAGGTAAAAAATACTGTGCCCTCCCTGTATATTCCATACCTCCGGGTTATCAATTTTTGCAAATGTACACACCACCCCGTTTTTTCCCACCCCACAGGACTCCAGAGTAATACGCCATTAAGGTTAATGTATAAAAAAGAATTTTGTTTTACTAGAGCAGAACCCTATGGAGAAATATTTAAAAAAACACAGAAAAAACACCACCAATATTTTATCACTGTGCTAGATATATATACATCATCAAAACTAATAAACACCTTTTTTAGGATATACATCCTTATAAAATTACAATAAACGTTAAAAAATATTAGCATATATGTTTTATATTAAAATTCAAATTGTTTTTAATGAATTATTTTTCATATTGTATAAAGCGAAATGTTTTGGATTGCTTTTTTGTCTTAGACATTGCTGATAGTTTGCGATAACAAATATACAGGAAAGTTATCATTGGGAAAATACCGGAGTTTTTTTGCAAATTGTTCAATTTCCTATATTTTAGAAGAATCTATCCTTAAATAGATCTAGTAGTACTCTTGGTCGACTATAATCAAGCAATTAATAGAATGAAAACTTTAATCCGTTTCGACGTCATAAAGTTTTGATGGGGTGGGACAGAAAATTCCCCAACTTTCGTCTTCTGATATCGAGTTTTTAAGGTGTTCTTAAATCGTAAGTATGGGGAAGTATTCCAAGTCTTTAAGCCATATGCTTTTTTATGTTTATGAAATCTGACGGCAGCATATTCGGCCTATTATAGTCGGCCATAGACGTACCAGAAATAGAAAAAAAGACATCTAGGGTCGAAGAATAGCTCAATTGATTAATACTGATAACTATACTCTACAAAATTAGATTAGATTGATTTTTTGCAGCGTATGCAGGAAATAAGTTAATTTCCACCAAGAATAATAACCCTATTTTGGCTAAAATCTTTTACCATCAGTATACTAAGAAAATTATATTTGATTCAAATATTTGATTAAAAACAATTTTATTTGTTTTGAATTGAATTTGAATTGTTTTTAATTAAATATTGGTTATCACAATGGTTTCTTTATTCGGAATAATTTTCTTTTTTGTCAAAATCCTAATTATACCAAAAAAAATAAATACAGCCCTTTAAATGATTAAGATTGTTCAAAAAATCACAAAAAACGCATCAAAATATGTGGGAAAAAAACCGTACTGATCTTTAATAAAACCCCAATAAAAGAGCTTTGTATGGCTCAATCGACTCGACTCTGTTTATGAAATGTGTAAAACAAAATTCTGGACCTTAATTTTTCTTAGTATACAAATATATACTTAGAGGATTTAAGATATTTTTTAGCTTTAGTATACATACATGGTTCCGGGGTTTGGAAAAAGCATGCAGTTTTGATGATTCACCATGGCGATATGTAATTAGTGTCGCAGCTAAATCCACCATGTTGGCAATTGTTATAAAAGAATAATGAATTGCACGCTTTTTAAAAACCTCGGAACAAAGAATATGGACGAAACAAACTACATATGGTATATAAAATAGTAATTTATCTAATAAATATAAATACATATATAATATGAAAAAAATAAAATAAACTGATTTAAAATCAAAACAACTTAAAGACCAATATGAGGTTATATAGGTAGTTCCTGTACCTGTAGATATTTGACAGGCAAGTAGAGCTGACCTTCAACGTGTAGGGCGGGGGAGGTAATCAAAAGTAAAAGGGGGCAAATCGTAATATTTAACAATAGAATTGAGTGAATTTAAATACATTTCATGAATTACGCTCTCAAAATACATGGTATCATAATATTTTCTGAAGATTTTAGTCAGTTTATTGAGAAAAATTATATTTGTGGATGAGGGGGTGGGTGGTGTTGCTCCTGTACTCCCACCCTCAGCTACGTGCCTGGTATACGAAATACCAAAGGTCGATCGGAGGCAGAAGCTACCTAAAAACTACTTTATGGTATAGGTATGTGTTCCATATTGGCAGGTAAAAATTTTCCATACCTACGAAATTTTCAATTCCGTCTGAAGTTCAATGCGTAGAAATACTATTCCATTAAAATGATCTAAATCTATTTAATATAAACGAATAAACAAAGGATGCAATTGTGGCCAAATTTTATCAATATTTCGTCAACATTGTTAATGGCCTTTCAAAAGGTTTCTAAAGGATTTCTTATTAGTAAAATTGACCTATTGATCAATTTTAGATTACATCATCCAAAAACCTAATTGGTTATTTAGGAAATGCCACATTTGTACTTTTGGCTAAACTCAAAACCACGAAAATGAATCTAAGTGAACCAATCAGATTCTTGATGATGTAATTATGAACTAACCAATCAACCGAAAAAATTACCGATACTTTCTCGACAACCCTTTTTAGGGTTTTCCCAAAATAAGATTTTGCTTATGATCTGGCTAAAAACTCATTTTTCAGCCGGAGAAATAGCAATAAAAATATATCGAGCTGATCTTTTAAGTTGGAGAATTTTTCAATGCAAATCATTCTACGATCTAAAAGAGACGAACATTTTCATTGATCCACTTCAAAGAATAAATAAGTAATTTGTTATCGCTATTTTGGTGGGCGAAAGTAATCTTTATTCTACCGCTTAGCAGGTAGCGGGTCATTAGCTAACTTATTAACTCTATAGTGGTAATAAGAATTATAACATGATTTAATTCGGTCGATATAGATTTTTGACGACCTTTGAAAAAGCCTTCGGCCATGATAGTCGGCCCTCCGCCTCGTGTCAAGAATCTCCCACTATTTCCAAGGGTGGTCAAAAATTTTTCAAACAAGAATTTTTACTCCCTCTAAACCCAAATTATGGCTATTATCTAGTTCTTTGTTTGGTTCGGAATTACATCATCAAGATTCTGATTGGCCATTTAAGAAATATTTCCATAATTTTTCATTTTAAAAAATCATCAAATTTTGACGTTCAAGATTGTACCGTTAAACTTCTTGATGATGTAATTTCTAGCAAAACAAACGGCTAAAATAACTGATTACGCCTTTACTTATTATCATCGTCATCAATTTTTTGATTCATGCGAACGCCGATTTTAAAAGAGAAATTGTGCGTGCTTGTGTATGACATATTTCTGCTGTTTATTGCTACCAAACTTCAATGTTTGCGGAATTTCAAAAATAAATCGATAAATTTAAATCTAAGTAAAAATCTAGATTATAAATATTGGATATTACGGAGAGTTTATGAGAAGTATTTCACTGAATATATTTCCCTTGGGATAGGGAAAGGATCCCCTTTTTAAGGAAAAGTTCCTTTTCTTGTGAGTGGCGCTAGCTTTTTGCAGAATTCAGCGCCCTCTCGGACCCTTACTTATTATCATCATCGTCATCAATTTTAAAAGTGAAAAAGTCTTCCACGTTCTTCACCTTCTTCGCGTCACTGGTGTCCGGTTTGGCGGTCACCGCTGACTTCTTACTAAACATATTTCCGTCGTACATGTTGATGTCTGGGAATATTTTCTGATTTCTTCCTGGGGTCGGGTTGATTTTCAAACCCTTCAAACCATCAGCCCTTTTATTCACAGCGTCCGCCTTGTAAGGATTGAGAAGGATTTCTTTATTCTCTTGGTGATCATAACTCGGTATAAAGTGTTTACTGCTACCCCCGGTTGTATTCGTCTTTTGGGGGATCAAGTCCCCGTTTTTTTGGGTCAACTCTTCGTTTTTAAGCAATGTTGAATTTTTCAGAGTGTTGCTTTTAACTGCTGCATTCTCATGCAAATCTTTTGAATATTCTAGTTTTGGTTCTACTGGTGAAGATTTTGCAGATTTTGGATCAACTGCTAGTAGGTTTGTGTTTTCAGGGGGTGGTTTTGCATCTGCCTGGGGCTTGATATCTGCATTAGGTTTTTCAACTTTTTTTATCATTGCTTCTATAAGAAGATTTGTATTTGAGCCGGATTTATTATCTGTTTCTACATCGACATTTGATTTTGTGTCAGAAACGTTTTTATCAGAAATTGATTTCGTATCCGCAATGGACTTTGCACCACCAAGAGTTGATAGCAGAAGGTTTTTGTCTGCAGAAGCTTTTTCATCCTTAGATTTGGTATCTGCTTGCGTATCATTTTGGACTTTAGCGTTTGTATCAGCCAGAATATCAGCTTGAGCTGTCATATCAGCTTGAGATTTAGTATCTGCAAGAAGATTTGAGTCTGCTACAAAAGGTTTTGTATCTTTAGAAGGATTCGCATCTTTAGTGTTATTAGCACCGGCTGCAGTATTATCATTTGCTAGAAGATTGGTATCAGCAGTCGGATATTTTGTCTCCGCTGTAGAATTTGTCTCCGCTGTAGAATTTGTATCTGGTAGAGTTCTATTTGTATTATCTGGTGTCGATTCAATGCCTAAATCACTTTTCACGTCGTCCGCATCCAATGACGAATTCGTGATTGGTGTATATGCGAACTGAGTGACGTCATTTCTTCGATTACCGTCAACATCTCTCCCACTGCTACTAATGCTACCATCTTTATGATCACTCACTTCCAATGAAAACTCAGAACTCTCATCTGTCAAATTAACAAAATGTTTGAACTGAGGGATCACCTTTTTCCGAATCTCGCTTTCAGCCAGATGCCCCGTAAAGAAAAGATCATTCTTTTTAGTGTCTTCCTTTTTCTCGATGAATTTATCTTTTAGTACCCCAGGGTATGTTGGAAGGTTGTTTATAAGCACCTTTGCTTCTTTTCGAGGGTTGATAAATTCTTTTACTTCCTTTGTCGTGTCTTCTTCGCGATCAATGTGCTTCTTCACCGGGTTATCGCTACTCAAAGAACCGTCATTTTCAATTTCAAAACGGATTGCGAAGTTTGTCTTTTCGTCTGATTCGCCGCTCTCCTTTCTCTCGATACTTGATGTTTTTGCGGCATTTTCTTCCTTTGTTTCACTTCCCCCTGTCTCACTACTACTAGTGCCCCATAGCGGACTGTAAAGCGCTTTTTCTTTGTTCACCAATACTTCTGTTTCTTTTCTTTTTTTCTCCGCTTTATCTGGGACACTTTCTTTTTTCTCCGCTTTATCTGGGACACTTTCTTTTTTATCCGCTTTATCTGGGACAATTTCTTTTTTCTCAGCAAAGACAATAATTTCCTTATTCTTTCCAGTATCGGCAGCAGGGGAGTCTTTTCTATCCTTTTGTTCAATATTGGTGTTGTTTTTTTCAGCTTTAGTCTTCTCTTTTTTAACAGATTCTTCCTTTTCCTTCTTGTCAACTTCTGTCTTTTTTTCAGAGACGGTGTTTTCCTTTTTGTCATTTTCAGTCGGTTCGTTTTTGTCGGGACCCGTGTTTTCGTTTTTGTCGGAATCCGTGTTTTTATTTTTGTCGGCATCTGTGTTTTCTTTTTTAATAGCTTCTGTCTTTTTGTCAGCTTCAGTGTTTTCCTTTTTATCGAGTTCTGTCTTCTCTTTCTTGTCACTCTCGATCTTTTCATTTTTCGCAGTTACTGCATTTTCTTTTTTGCCAGTTTCTTCCTTGCCCTTTTTCTCAGAAGGCGTCTCTTTCTTCGCTGCTTCGTCTACCATTTTTGTTTCATCAAAATCTCCTGTATCATCCGTATCCGTCATAACAAACTTGATATCCAAATCATCATCCGACGTAGCGACGACGTGCCTCTCCTTCTCAGATGCCTTTTCTGACTTCTTGGTATTTTGTTGTGGCGAGGCAGCAGAAACATGCCCGGAATAGAACAGTTCGTCTTTCGAGTGGCTTATACCAGTCAGTGGAGAGTATTCCTTAGGAAGGAGGAGTTCTGGTTTCGCACTCTCCTCCGTATTCGCTTTTTCGCGAATAGGTTTGTCACTGTCTTCCTCTGCAACTGTATAAGGTTCAAACTTTACATCGTCTATGTTAAATTTCGTCTCTGTTTGTGCATGCTCTATGTTCTCAGCGCCGTGAGTAGATTTCAACTTTTTCATTCTTCTTGACGCCGATTTTTTGTGAAGAGACGGAGTTTCTGAAATAGCGTCGCTTATGACAGCTGTTGGTTTTTCTTTATGAGTAACCTTCTCTATATAAAATGCTGTTTTAGTGCCATCTGATTTTGACTCGTGGTCAGCGGTTTGCTGCTGGACAGCTTTTTTATGCTCATTATTTTTATGTTCTAACAGCATGACATCATCATCACTTTCATCCTCATGCCCTTTTTGTTTATCCTTTTCTTTGGAATCATTTGTTGCATCAACTGCCTCGTTTTCAACTGCCTCGTTTTCATCAACTGAGCCATCTGCGTGGAGATTATTCACGAGTGATACAATCGTCAATTTCTTGTCAGTTTTAATCTTTTCGTCGGGATTCACCTTCGGAGGAGTGGGATGTTCTTTTGGTGTCGTCTTTGCTTCAGCGTGTTTCTTACTTTTGACCTCGGGTGCAAAATCTTCATCGTCCAAGTTGAAGTCTTTGTACACGGGTTCCCCCTTAGCGTTGATGTACATGAGAGTGGGCACAACTTCGTTTGTTTCAGTGTGAGGGGAAGTTTTATCGGGGGATGCCGATTTGGTGGGTTTATCTTCATACACTTGTTCTTCTTCGGGTGGTTCCACGACATCTTGGGGAAGCATCAAACGACTCGTGTCGATTTTGTCCTTCTTGCGACCTACAAAAAGCAAAAAAGTAAAAAATAATTAGTTAAGGTAATTAATATGTTTTCCTTAGAGCAGACATTGATTTTTTGCTATTTTTTTGTCTGAACAAAAGTGAAGATGGTCGTATAGCTTTTTAAAGAAAAAAAAGTGTATTAAAGGGTGACATCTGAATCTTGTTAAAAGAGTACGGGTTTAAGGGGTTTAAGTAGCATTTTTCTTTATTATAGATCTATCTTTCTAGCCCGTTTATCCTTTCCAGCACATAGATATGTTTATTTTTCAGAATCTCCAGTAAGTCAACACATTTCTACTTCATCGATAAACCATGTGAATAATTCATAAAATGAGTGTGAGATGAATAACTTGAAATTAAAAGTTGATTATTGTGTTTTATGCAACATCCTAAAAATGCATATATTTAACAAATTGAAGCAAGATTTAGTGACATTTTATTTTTTTCTTGAATATACAAAAACATTTTTTGCATTTTTTTATGCATTTTATGGATGGAAGTTTTCAAAATAAATTAGAAAAAAAAATGAACAATGGTATACCGTTTTAAAAGAAGTCCTAAATAGGCGCTGCTCTTCCAAGCCTCTGGCTGCTCGTGCATCTCTTGCGGCTGCGCTCTTGATACCTCTAGCTGACTAGCTGAATGCCTAGGAAAGCTGCACCATAGGCATGCCTTTTTAGTAAAATGGCACAATATAAACAAGGCTTAAAACTTCCTTCTTCTTTTGCCAGCAACAGACCCATTTCAAGGTTGCTGGATCTGTTATTTCTTATAATACAAATCGTTTTCAAAGCTTTTATATAATATTTTTTCAAACTTGTTTTCCATCAAATATCTTTCAAAATTAGCATGAAATTCTTGTGGTGCCGTTTCTTACTCGACTGTCGATGATCAATGATTTTTATGCATCATTGGAAAATTAACTTCGATATACTTAGAAGAGGAAAGAACATATTTTGTATCTTTTGTTTGATAAAATTTTGAAAAATTACAACCTTCCTCTAAATAGACTTTTAAATCAAATAAAAAACTGAATTCATAATCATATTAAGAAAAACATATACATAATTATTGGTGACAAAAATGATAATTATGAAAAGTAAATAAGATGGAAATGATGGCTTAAAATTGATTAAAGAATTCTGATATTGAACAGAACACATTTAGCAAGTTGAAGATAGAAGAAACAAATGGACATGCAACGCTTTTTAATTGAAGGGAAACTGTACTAAGTTTTGAATCCTTGATATGTTAAAGATCTCATTCGAAATAGACAAAAAACATATCAAAGAATTACAACCTAGTACCTAGTACCTAGCACCTAGTTCTCTTTAAATACTTATATCCATTGACTGCCAGTTTTGTATATCTTAAACTTTCTAAAATTGAATTGTCCTTGCTACCAATTAGATATGCTTTAAAGTCAAATTATTTTCAATATTCTGTTTTTAATTGTCTTTTAAAAGAAGAGATGCTCATTTTGAATTGATTCAAATAAAGTCCAGGACCCGATTGTTCAAAGCATGTTTAAAGCTGTGTTAATCTAAACACCGTTTAAGCCAATTGTTTAAGCTAAATAGCGTTCAAACAACCGGGCCCAGACAACTAAATTTGAACTATATAAAAGGTACATCTTAGGGATTGTCTACACTAGCGGATATTCGCTAACTTTTTCCCGATGAATGAGCACAACTAACGTGACATTTTTTCCAATGTTTGTCCGGGTAATTAGTATTAGCTAAATCTATTATTGTTGTGTTATAATACAGAATGTTATTATTAAATGTTGTTAACAACAATCAAGATGGTTTTAGTAATAACATTCTATTTTATAACACTACGACCCCTTTAAGGACTCTCTCTATTAAGTTGGTAGTCACGAAAGTACTAGCACTTCCATGGCTTTAAGTATAGTTAAGCAGAGCATCTTGTAGACTAAGTAGAAAACCAAAAATTATAGAGAAAGACCTTAACTGTTTGCTTAACTGGAGAACTGTAGAATGCATAACATGGCTGGTTAGAATATCGAGGCTCTGTGACAGAGAGGGAAACGATCAAGTAATAACACTAACGACGAGTACCAGAGTCGTCAATTGACGATTATATGGTAACTGGTCTTCAGTGATATGCATGGATTAATTTTTCTTTTTTTTTTTTTACTTTTTCTAATGATTAACATTATTTTATGTATCTATCTATCATTTAGTGGCAATGCAATTTTTTCATATATGATAACGTTCCAATGTTGAGAAAGACAAGTATGATCCGTTTGTAGAACTGCATACAAGAGTTTGGTATTATATCATAGATGAAAATATATTGCATGCAAGATGGTCAGGTGCGGAGTGCTATTTTACTTTAATGTCAGATATTGCCGCGGTCAGGAAAAGTCTTGGAAATAAAATGTCGCGACATTTTCTGACCGCAACTATTTTTTTCTCCTGGCGCGACTTTTTAATTCCGGGTAAATTGTTTTTATTATAATATTTTCATTTTCCACCTATGCATGGCGTTTAAATTGTCGCGACTTTTCCTAATAAATATCGCGCAACCCGTTGCGCGACTTTCGCGACTTTTTTTGATCGCGACAATATCTGACATTAAAGTAGCAGAACCTCTGCTCTGATGAATGTTATATCTTGTATCTTGTATCTTGTACCTTGTATTCCTTTGACACTTGTCAAAATAGTACCAAGGTTAATATTTTTCTGCTGTGTTAAAAGTGTAGATTGCTGCAGTGAATAGTATCTTTCCGTATATTACGTCATGTTAACATGAAAGAGACGAAAGTTTTTCAACTATCGAATTGTGTAAACAAAACACAAAGGTATTTTGTTAACAATTTGAGCAACTTTCGCCTGGTTTGCATGCAAAATATTTGTTCTGATTTATTCACAGAAAGGAGTATTGTTACTGGTATCTAGCAAAACAATAGAATATTTTACCGTGTAGTAATTTGACTGATTTATAAATCAACATATTAAATTAGTGCATTAGTACTAATCTTTTACAGCAATAATTCTAAGCAAGCGACATATCCTGTCAGACACTATACAAAAAATTAAAAAAAACAGGTCTCTAAATTTGTTGTAAACTTTCGTTCCGTTTTCGCGGATTTTAAAACGACGTAAACAAAAAGTTGGTTATTCATAATGTTCCAGACCTCGAAAATTTTGCGTAAACGATCGGTTTGTTTACGTTGAGGATACGCAAAAAAATAAAATTCACATTTTTGCGTTCACCCTGACGTTCGAAATTTCGAGGTCTGAACAAGAGAAAATCAAAGAGACGATTTTTTGACTTTTATCGTACTTGATTGGTGATATAAAGATATGGTATCTGGTTGTCAATTTCAATGGAAAATTATTACAATAATTTCAACCGGTAAACTCATAATACCTTTAAGCCAACCAAATATTATACGGAATGAAAAATATCCGATATTTCTATGGCAAGCAGAAAGATCATTTTTCTAAATCAAAAATAAAGTGTATTTAACTACTAAAAAGAAAGAAAGGTAGTTAAAAATATTTTACAACGCGTATTATTAAAAAAATTGTTATACACCGGAACAGTTCCGTTACGCAAATCGTTATACACCGTAACAGTTCCGGTACGCAAATCGTTATCATTTCCAATGTTTAGAATTGCATTGTTTAGAATTGCATACCAGCACTGTTCCGATATGCAACGATTTGCGTACCGGAACTATTCCTGTATATAACGGATTGGATACTGGAACTGTTCCGGTATAACGCTAGAACTGTTCCAGTTTATAACTTCTTCCATAATTTAGAACTCCCTATCATTATAAAACATTGCAGGGGAGAAGCTATTACAAAATATCACAGTGAGGGGGGAGACGTGTCCTTCATATCGTCCATATCTAGTGTAAAAAATTCACTATCTTGTTCAGTATTTGAAATAAACTTCGACTGTTCATCTGGTGATGTTTTATTATTATTATTGTTATTATTATTATCATAATTATTATTGTTACTCTTCAAAGGGTCATCTGATGTGTCTTTGAACAACCCAGACGTTATTTGAGTGAGCTTCGTGTCAGCTTCCTCCTTCGCTTGTCCTAGTTCTGCCGAGTAACTGTCGTTTGTCGGTGACGGTGTCGGAGTTTCAATCAGGTTTAACGATCTGGCGGGTTTCTCAACTGTTAATGTTGCTTCGTCTTCATTCGTGATTGCTGCTGGTTGTTCATCGTCGTCTTTATGAACGAATGGTATCTGCATGTTGCTTCTACCGGGGGAGAAGCTTACGATACCGGAGTATTTCGAATTTGAAATGTTTGTTGTTTGGTCATAAAGACTCGAATTACTATTGCTCGAATGTTCACTTGAATTTTTACTCGAAGAATTGCTCGAGGTTGTAAAATTTGAATGATCTAGTTTAGAGCTGTTAGAAGTTGCCGAGTTTGGATTATTAAGACTACTAGAATTGTTTATCAAAGAAGAGTTTGAATATTTGCTACTAGAGTTATTTGAGTTCGTCAAGTTTGGATGATTAAGATCAGTTTT
This sequence comes from Nanomia bijuga, assembly GCA_032273505.1. NCBI lineage: Eukaryota > Metazoa > Cnidaria > Hydrozoa > Siphonophorae > Agalmatidae > Nanomia > Nanomia bijuga. Next base: position 14,789 of record JAUKPT010000413.1, read on the forward strand.
GTTTACATAAGTGATATTCGGATAATAGAGTTTAGTATTATCTTCTGTTTTATCTTTTGTTTTATTTTTTATTCTATTTTCTGTTTTATTTTTTATTCTATTTTCTGTTTTATTTTCTGTTTTATTTTCTGTTTTAATTTCTGTTTTATTTTCTGTTTTATTTTCTGATTTATTTTCTGTTTTATTTTCTGTTTTATCCTGAATTGATCTTATCTGCACGGTGTCATTACCAATACTCTGATTTGTAGTTGTTGCTCCATGAGACGAATCGAGTAGTGAAGAGGTTTTAACAATAGCAGAATCTGTATGGTCCTTTGTTTTGTTTAGCTTCGATAGTTGCTCACTCAGATTCTTCAATTCTAAATAAGTATCATCGATCATCGAATTGTTTGTTTCATTGTTGCTATTAGTAATACTAATGCTCTTTTGAACGACTTCTTTCGGTTCATCCACAACAGAAAACTCGACGGATGGAAATATTGACTCCATCGTTGATCCGTCTTTTGTTGGAACCGTTTTGGTAACTGTCGTCCGTTCAGGTTTCGGGTAAGCAGCTTTGTGAGTTTCATATGTGTTGTGATTTGGTTTCGGGAAGGTGGCAGCTGAAGTCCAGTTCTTATGCTCGACCACGGATGGTTTTAATGGAAATGGGGGTTTCTTTATGACATTCCCTTCCCCTAAATCCCCCTCGTCATTGGTAGCAATAAACTTTATTTCCATGTCGTAATCGTCGTTTGGTTCCTTTTTCACCAAATCAGTTTTAGGCGCCTCACTCGCGTACTTTTTAGGTTCTTCTGAAGCGAGAGCGGGGATACCCTGCTCCACCGGGGGATGCGCTAGACTGATGAGGTGGTTTATCCCGTGCTCCTTATCTGCATGTGGAAGTAAATCAAGCGGACTCTCGTCCTGCTGCTTCAGTGCATATTTACGTCCCTTGTTCCCAGACCCTTTCTGTTGTTTCCCGTCTGAATGCCCCCCCGCATCGTCGTACATCTGATAACCGAACACCCCGGGCACGAGTTTGTCTTTCACTCGGTGATTTGTGAGGACGAGCGCTTCCTTGCGTTCGTCAGGGGTGGGGTCGGGCTGGGGGTTGATTTCATCTTTGACATGGTAGCCACTTACAGTGTTCTTTTTTCTGAATGGATTCATATTAGTGATGAGGTCATCGCTAAAGATATCGGCATCGCCGTCTATCTGGAAGTTTAACGACTCCATCTCATCCTTGTCGGCGTCTGATTCTTTAAGAGACACCAAAGATGCTTTGCGCGCGTTAGATGTATTTTGCATCTGATTTGGTAGCGCTGCTGTAGATGCAGATGCAGATTCAGTTTCAGGTGGAGCTGGATTTGTTGTAGTTTGTGCAGTTTTATTTGATTCTTTCGTTACGTTTACAACAGACATTGTATTATATGTGCTCTTGCTATGTTCTTTTGCTATCAAATCATTATTTATTGAGAGGTCATGCAATTCAAAATCCATATTAAGTTCCTCAACGTTCTTATTATCAGCACCATTCTTTGCATGTTGCTTACGCAGCGAACTATTACGTGTTTCTGTTTGTGCTTCATCTACGGGTACAGGAAGCTCATGGACTTTATGAAACGCTAAAATCAATTCCTCTTTCCGAGGTGACGATGAAACTTCGTTCAGAAGGTCTTTGGTGTTTATTTTCCGATTGTTGTTGTTGTGTTTACGGTAAAATCCGACGTTAGCCGATGTATCGCTTGTTGAATCTAGATTCATTGCAAAGTTCATGTTTATCGAATCGATATTCTTCTTGCGAGTTATCGGGGCGATTTTCACTTCTTTGAGCAGTGACGATTTATCCATGTTGAATACATCAGTGAACTTTAATATGTGGGGTTGGGGCAGTGAAAGGTTGTGTTGGTTAGGACTTTGGTGTTGGACCTTAACAAAGGGGGTTTTCTCATGAGTACTCGTACCAATCATTTCTTCTTTTCTCGGCGAACTCTTCTTAGCTGTGTTTTTATGAAGTTGTTTAGCTGCTTGATTATCAAAGCCTTTTGTTGTGCTATTAGTCCCGATATCGAAATTCATTTTAAAGTTCATATCTAACTCTTCACTCTCATTCTTTTTAGACTTTTTGGACGATTTTTGGATCGTTTTTTGAAAAGATTTTTGAATGCCTTTCGGAACGATTGCTCTAGGAGAACCTTGCGCAGGCAATTTTGAGCTTTTCTCGTTTACAAGGGAGGCTTGCTTTTCTTTATTGTGCATGATGAGCGCTAAGAAGCGTTCTTTTAATTGTCGATTCGTTAGAACAGAAACCTCATGCGCTCGTATTACAGCAGCGGTATTTTTGTTCACTTCTGGTTTCAGTTTTATTTTATTAATCCGTGTTTTGACACCTAAACCCCCCGTATCTTTTCCTAACGCCTCATCATCTAACTCAAAATTCATCACTAAATCAGAGTTGGAATCTCCTTGTTTAATTATTTTACTATCATTCATAACTTTCCCTCTAACACGTTCCCCCGTTTTTTCTAATTGTGCTTCATATCCCAACAAGGAGTCCCCTTGATCAGCACGAGTGCTCGTTTTATCGTAGTTCTTCTGGTACATCTTTTCTATATCTTTCGCATCATCCCCCCCACCCCCGCCGCCAAGTGAATCTTCGAAATCCATTTGAAAGCTCACATCTGGACTATCATCAGCGTTGGTCTCATCGCTTTCATCGAGCATGTTTTGTATAGTTCTTGAGGTCGCTAGTTTTTCCCCAAAAACTGTAAAAGCCTTTTCGTCTTTTTGTTTTTTTGCTGTTTTTAGGTCTTGTCTTTTTATTGATTTCTGCTGCTTGTTGTTGTTCATTATATTGTTTTCATTCTTCCTTGTCCTTGATGTTTCGAGGTAGTTGCTATCAGCAACATCATTCAGATTCAGATTAAATTTCGATTCAAAATCGTCGTTCGGCTTCTTCACTTCTGTCGCGCGCCCATAATCCCTGAATTTATTTCGCGCAAACATTAAATCGTGATCTTTCGTATTATTCTTTCGGTCGCCTACACCTAGGAAACTGGTAACTATTGCGGCGTGCGGGTATTCTTTTAGTTGCTGATTGGTTAACACCGTCGCCTCTTTCGGAGATGTCTGTTTTAACGACACCGATTTCTTCTTGATAAAGTTGTTTGTTACTTTTGTCGGTTTAGGATTGACTTTTGTCGCAGCATCTTTCTTCGAGATGACGTCATTACCTAAGAGATCATCGTTGAACTTGAGGACGTACGTATGTCCACCGAGACGGTCCATATTACTCTCGCTTTTTTTCGTCGCCACCTTCTGTTGTTGTTGCTGCTGCTGGGGATGTTGTTTTTGTTGTTTTTTTGGCGCCAAATCAACCGTGGCAACAACAGGTGCCACATCGAATACAGTCAAACTCGGAGCTTCCTTCACCTTTTTCTTATCAACGGAAGGAAACAGACTCTTCTTCGATCCATCTTCTGCGTTGCGATTCGGAGATTCAGTTTTCCTGTACGCACTCGATCTACCACTACTCAAACTTCCAACTCGAAGTTTTTGAATTTCACTTTCGTCGATTTCAACACTCATTTCCAGTCCCTCGCCGTGGTCCTGACCCAGCCATTTCTTGTCTAGCATGTCTTCGTACTCTGTGAGTGGAATATGCGAGACGTCGTGTAGACGAGGCAATAGGAAATGGAGCTGGGTTGTGTTCAATGTCGCTGTGGTGTGCGAAACATATGATGAGTTATTATGGAGAAGCTGCAACATTTCGTCATACGTGTAAGGAATGTTCTTCATGTGCTTCAAAATCTTCTTCTTCGCAATGT